>VWZI01002988.1:210010-224435 GCA_013396835.1 Psilopogon haemacephalus | reverse complement strand
CCGCAAGAAACCTTCCTGGTCCGGCTTCCTCCGGCTTGGCGAAGGGCACGACCCTCCCTGGTTCTCCCTCAGAAAGTTTCCCAGGCGCTGCCGGCAGCCCCCCGGGACGCTGCGATCCTTGCCATAAGCGCTACTCAANCGGGGGCCGGGCCAGGAGCCGGCAGGAGTGCTGCCGCGGCGGTTGCTTTGCTGACCGTTAACGGGACACCAAACGCGAGTTTTCCTTCTCAAATGCTGTGCTACGGAAAAATTACTTTTCCTATAGGAAGAACCGAGCATGTCGCAGAATGTCAGAATCACGGCATGGCCTCTTCTCTCAAGCCTGTCCAAGATCCTCTGCGTGGCATCCCTTCTCTCCGGCGGGTCAACCAGACCACACAGCTCGGTGTCATCCGCAGACTGGCTGAGGGTGCACTCAGTCCCACTGCACACATTGCCGACAACGGAATTAAACAGCACTGCTCCCAGTACCGAACCGTGAGGGACGCCGCTTGTCACCGGTCTCCATTTGGACGTTGAGCCATTTACTTCAACTCTCTGGGTGCAGCCACCCAGCCAACTCCTTATTCAGCGAGTGGTCCATCCCTCAAGCCCATGTTTTTCCAATTTAATGACCAGGGTGTCACGTAGAATAGTGTCAAACGCTTCACACGAGTCCAGGTAGATGACATCAGTTGCTCCTCTCTTATCCCATGAAGCTGTAACTCCACCGTAAAAGGCCACCACATTTGACAGGCATTATTTACCCTTGGTGAAGCGAGTCAGGTTTTCTTAGTTTTCCATATGCCTTAGCAGGGCCTTCAGAAGGGTGAGGTGAAGTGAGGTGAGATGGAGTGGGACGGGATAGATAGGTGCCATGAGGTGATCACAGCCCCAGGGAAGAGGCTGTTCTCACACAGACAAGAATGGCAGGTCTGTGTTGCAGGGTTTGTCCATCTCAATGTATCCAACAAGGCTGGAGAGCAACATCCCTGTTTCCCTGGACAGCTGAGGGTTGTGACTTCCGTCAGCGGCGGACGTCCTTGTGATGTGGTAGTCGTGTGACAGCAGAGAGGATGTGGCAGTGGTGTTTGTGACACAGACCCCGAAAGTGGGAACAGTAAGGGCACACAGTGAGCTGGCCCAGACCAGAGGCAGGTGGGTGGATGAGCAAGGGCTGAGGTGACAGAGCAGGTAGAAGGGCAGAAAGAAGAGGGCAGGGCTGCTGGCCCCAAGTGAAGAGGTGGGGATTGCCCATGGCATGACAGGTGGTGGCTGCTTCTCTTTGATTTCAGATCTAGAGGCTCAAACAAGGATAGAACCAGACTGTGGAGCACTCCTGACCTCAGCCAAAACAGAAATTCCCTACCTTCTATAAGGACATTGACATTAAGTAATTCAGGGTCTTGCAGAACCGTGGGCAGTAACTACCCACATTGAGCAAGGGGAGTTGCTCCCTTTGTTTATTATCTTACGTTTCAGAGCCACAGACCCAGACAGGCTCAGTCACAGGTCATGACACGCCTCTGTCCTCAGACAAATAGCTGGAGAGATTCCCTGCCTTTTACAAGGACACTGACATTGAGTTAAGTAATCAAGAGCCTGGCAGGGCCTTGGGCAGGAGTTGCCCATGCTGAGCAAGGATGGCTGCTGCTTTTGCTTGTTATCCTGTCTTTTAGAGCTGCAGACTCAGACAAGCACAGGACCAGACCAGGGAGTATGCCTGTCTTCAGCCACACAGCCAGAGATTTCTGCAGATTTCAAGAAAGTCATGGACTTAAGGACAAGGAAGCACACACAAAGTATGCACTGTGCCATGGTCCCATCTGCAGCTGGAGGCTCCCTCAGCCATGGTATGGGAGGTCTTCCACATCATCTGTGCTGTGTGTTTGAAACCAACCTTAAAAGGAAATTTTCTGATTTGTGAACCATCAGCTGGTTCTTCTGCTTTGTGTGGTCTTTTGGGCCTTCTCTTTTTCATTCTCATTATAATGAATTAAAGATGGAGAGCAGCTGAGCAATGACTTCTGCTACCTCCCTCAGCACTTGTGAGTGCCTCCCACCAGAACCCACGGACTTGTGGATATCAAATTTATTTAACTGATCTCTAACTTGATACTTCTCAACCAAAGGAAACCCTTCCTTTCTCCAGATTTTCTCTGCTACCTCCAGGGACTGAGGGACAGCTTTAGCATTGAAGACTGAAACAAAGAAGGCATTCAGTATCTCCACCTTCTCTGTATTCTTTCTCTCCAAGTCACATTTCAGTCAGCAGTAGGTCCACAAGTGCTCCTTTTCCTGATAGTGTGCTTGAAATACTCCTTCTTGTTATTTTCTAGATCCTTTGACAGATTTAATATCGGTAAAGCCTTAGATCTCCTTATATCATCCCTATACACTCTGGTAACGTTTCTCTCAAGTGTAAAGTCCCTTTTCCCACATACTGTGAATTTCCTCCTTCCATTTGAGTTTTTCCAGAAACTTCTTGCTCATCCGTGAAGGTTTCTTGTCTCCCTGCTTGATTTCTTACTCATATGAGTGCGAAGTTTCATTTACCTCACATCATGCTGTATTAGCTAGGAATCACACATTTTTCCCAAGTACATCACTCCCTGACCTCAACACCAGTATCATGTTAGGGATACATGGAAATACTTGACATTTGTTGTGTCACCAGCCATTAAAAAAACCTGTAGTACCTTCTCCAGAGCCCCTCTTTATACTTAGTTTAAAGTTCTACCAACTCTGCTTAAACCATGCAATTAAGCAAACCTTCTGCTGCCCCATCCATGCCTCTTGTATAATGAAATGGCATTCCTGCTCCTATTTATTACCTAGCTCTATCTTCACCTTTCTCTGGCTTCTACCAAAATAAGCCCACAGATTAAATCACCAATTGTTTTTCTTCTCATAGGCCTCCCTACCCAACTGTACCTTCCAGCAGATCAAAGCTCATGATCAGAAGATGGAGGGATAAAGTCTGTTTTCCTAAAGCGGCTATTGTTAAAGTATCCCTAGTATGAGTTAAAAAACTGAAATGCTGAATTTATATTTTTTTAATATCTCCTGGTACATTTTAGAACCACAAACCCCTATGTCTAGCCAAACTCTTGATGGTGAGCAGAGATGATGTTCTATCTTTGCATATTCCTCCAGAAGGTCTTCTCCACCAGCACTTTATAATGGGTATCAGGAATCCTATCCTAACATGCAGGATCTCACTGAACTCCAGGTACAGACAAAATAGTAAATTCTTTATCTTGCAAAAAGGTAACACCCCTGTGGGCAGTAATGAGTCTTAGAGGCCAAGACTAGCCTCACTTGAAGCCTCCCCCCACACTTACAGGCTGGGGACTTTATTTAACCTCAGTCCTGAGACTATATTGTGGAAGAGTGTTTGGCTTTGGTTTTCTTATAGCTGTGTCTATGCATGCTTATAGAGGCTGTTGATTTGGACCCTAACTTACAGGCTGACCTCAGCTTGACCACTGACCTGCCTTTTGACCATGGAGGTACCTTTTGACCTAGGTTTTGATTTATTCTGTTTTCTTGCTTAGCTACTGTGGCACTAAACTCTAGTCCCCAAGGGACCTGCCAACTTGGGAGTCTCCTCCTTAGAGTTTCCAGCTTGCACATGCCCTGACAATAGATCCCTGTGTTTTCCTAAATCATAATGTGCTTTCTGTCCTGATGTAAAATATATCTGTTGATCAACAAGTTGGACAGGCAATGGCTCAGAAGATAGGCTGGATGTCCCTATTACAAGACGGATGTGGACATGCTGGAGCATGTCCAGAGAAGGGTCACAAGGATGATCATCGGGCTGGAGCACCTCCTCTGTGCGGAGAGATGGAAAGAGTTGGGGCTGTTCTGTTTGGAAAAGAGGAGGCTCCCAGGTGACCTTATTGTGGCCTTCTAGTATCTGAAGGAGGCCTACAGAAAAGCTGGGGAGTGACTTCTTAGGCTATCAGGTAGTGACAGGAGTAGGAGGAATGGAGCTAAACTGGAGGTGGTGAGATTCAGATTGGATGTGAGGAGGAAGTTTTTCAGCATGAGAGTGTTGAGAGCCTGGAATGGGTTTCCCAGGGAGGTGGTTGGGGCCACATCCCTGGAGGTGTTTAAGGCAAGGCTGGATGAGGCTCTGTCCAGACTGATCTAGGGTAGGGTGTCCCTGCCCATGGCAGGGGAGTTGGAAGTGGATGATCCTTGTGGTCCCTTCCAACTCTAAAAGATTCTATGATTCTATGCATCATTTTTACTTAGGATGTGTATTCTAGATAACAAAAACCTAAAGCAATACAAAACCTCAGGTTTATTGTAAATAACCAGCTGGCTTAATGTTGTGAAGTATGTCTCTTGAATAGTAATAGTCAAGCTTTGCTACACTTACACAGAAGTCAAACAATTTTAGCCTTATTTATGTAAGTCTAATAGTGATAGTCTGAGGTACATAAGACCACAGAACGTAGGAATATCTGAGGATTAAAATGAGTTTTCAGGTTAGCAGATATGGACTTATTTAATCTATTTGAATGTATTTCTAATGGATGAGTCCTATACTATATATGCCTCGCAGTACTGACCTTGTCAAAACCTGTGTAGCTACTTAAAGCCTGTCAAGGAGATCTGTGTTGCTTATGTGCTTAAATCTCCATATGTGCCTAAATGTTTGCAAGAATAGACTTTGTAATTCAGAAGACTTAAAAGTCCTACTCAACCCATTATAAGCATGCAAATTACCCTCCTGTTTTTAAGGTCCTTACTGATAATAGTAAAATCAGACTTACAACAGCTACATGTGGCAAATGAATGCTATATTCACTTTAAACCTACAGAGCATGAAATGCAGTTTTGTGCTGAAGAGATTAAGCCATTTGCTTTAAAATCCTATTCATATTTTAATCACAAATTGGTGTATTTCCATCTTCAACAGTCTAGTTTCTGCTAAAGGCATGCTAGTGGCTCAGTGGGCTGTCCGGTGATTTTATATGCAAATATTAATTGTGCCATCTATACATGATTGCCTTCCCAATTGCATCAAGGCATTTTGACTTAGGACACAGTAGTTTGGGGCCTCCCATTATAAAATTGTATTAAATTGGTCAGCTTGAAAGATAATTCAAAGTTCTGCAGCTTTCCAGAATTACTTCTGCAGCTTTCCAGAGTTCAGCATAGGAATAATTCCTCTCCCAAGATGAAATCTACAATTAAAGCTTCTGAAAGTTCTAAGTATAGAATGGTAGAATAGCATAAGATTTTTTTTTTTTTTTTTTAGCTGAAACTATCTTTTTTAGCCATTCCTCTGAATGTGGAGCAGAGTGCTTAAGGTCATGTATATCTGAAGTTAGAGGCGTTCTGCCTCTTTAGCTTTCTTTTGTCCTTTCCTCTTTCTTTGTACTACTCCTGTATCCCTGACACTGCTTTCAGCAGTTAATTGCTGCAGTGTATGCTGAATCAAGCCAGAGATGCTGTCTTGCACTGTAGGAGTAGAAACATGTCTGAACTCACATGGTTATCTGTCAGTCCAGTCTAACAGTCCCTCTGTTTTGCGGCCAAAATCAGTGAGCCTTCTGCACCAGTCTTTTATCCTAGGTTGCTCCTGTGCTGCTCCTGAGAGTGTAATCATCCTAATAGGATTGAGATATGACCTGTAGTCTTTATGATAACAGGCTTATGGGTTTTATAAGCCACTTGCACAGAATTCATATTTCATTGTTTTCTGCAGGCTGTATTTGTGCTGTATTCAGAAACACCTCACTACTTAAGGACCCACCCCAAGGCCTCCATCAGCTCAGCAAATTTGAAATCCAAGTAGGAATTAATTTTCTTTTTATCGTGTAGCTAAACTCTTGCCTAAAAGGAAATGAACCAGTCCCTTAGAAAAGCCAAGCTCCTTGCAGGAAGGCTGCTTCTGCCAGTTTATTTATGGCTTTACATTCAGTGTACAGAATTTCACTGAAAAGCAGAACTGACTGGGAAGATGCCTCCAACAGCAGAGGTAGCGTGGAGCTGGCACAGCCCAAGCTTCTGCTGAGACATCTGTCCAAAGTAGTGACAAACTTGGCACTGCTTTTCACTGAAGTGTTACTTGATGCCAATAAATTGCTAAATTCCTTTAAGTGTTTACATTGTTTATGTCCTGTCTCTATGCCTCTGTACTCTTCAGCCTATATCTATGTTCCAGGTTTTGTGTGCATAAGCAGTAATAAAGAAATAAATCTTCACTACCTCTTAGGGACACAGGATTTCTGAACTGTGTATATGTAAAAGAGTGCCCAAGCATTACCTATGTCATCTGAGATGACAAGTATGGTTGCAGACAACTGGCTGGTGAGCCTGCAGTGATTCAGCAAGAGCTGACCTTGTGTAACACCGAGCTGTACCACAACCTGGCCAATGCTGCCAGAATCTTGTGTATTTGCTGACCATGTTGGATAATGCAGAAGACTTACTCAGAATCTGTCTGTAACCTTAAAGAACAGGTTCCAGCATGCCTTAAAGGGAGACTTAAATCCTAAGAAGCTGTAATAAAGAGTATAAAAGAAAATATATACATTGGAGACAAAACCAAGGTGAGAGATGATGACAGGCCTATCCAAAAAGAAAATGGAGAACTGGTCATTAGGGATATGCAAAAAGCTGAGGTGCACAATGACTACACTGTCTCAATGTTCACTGGCAAGGGCTCTGGCTGCACCATCCAAGCTCCAGAATAAAAAAGTTGGGAGAGGCAAAAGGAAGATTGTAGAATCATAGAATGGTTTAGGTTGGAAGAGACCTCAAAGATCATCCAGTTCCAACCCCCCGCCATAGGCAGGGACACCTCCCACTAGATCAGGTCGCTCAAGGCCTCATCCAGCCTGGCCTTCAACACCTCCAGGAAGGGAGCAGACACAACCTCCCTGGGCAACCTGTGCCAGTGTCTCGCCACCCTCACTGTAAAGAACTTCCTCCTAACATCCCGTTTAAATCTCCCCTCTGCCAGTTTAATCCCATTCCCCCTCATCCTGTCATTACAAGACCCTGTGAACAGTCTCTCCCCAGCCCTCCTGTAGGCCCCCTTCAGATATTGGTAGGCAGTTATAAGGTCTCCTCAAAGCCTTCTCTTCTCCAGGCTGAAAAGCCCCAACTCTTTCAGCCTGTCCTCATAGCAGAGGTGCTGCAGCCCTTTGATCATCTTTGTGGCCCTCTTCTGGTCTCTCTCCAACAGTTCCATGTCCTTCTTGTGCTGGGAGCTCCAGAACTGCACACAGTACTCCAGGTGGGGTCTGACGAGAACAGAGTAAAGGGGCAGAATCCCCTCCCTTGCCCTGCTGTCCATGCTTCTCTTGATGCAGCCCAGCACACAGTTGCTGTCTAGGATGCATGTGCACACTGTTGGCTCATGTTGAACTTTTCATCAACCCAGACCATCAGGTCCTTTTCCTCAGGGCTACTCTTAGCCATTCTCCACCCAGCCTGGATTTGTGCTTGGGTTTGCACCGACCCAGGTGCAGGACCTTACACTTGGCCTTGTTGAATTTCATGAGGTTAGCCTGGGCCCACCTCTGCCTCTGGACCTCTGACCTCTGTCCAGGTCCCTCTGGATGGATCCCTGCCCTCTAGCAAGTCGACTGTGCCACACAGCTTGGTGCCATCCACAAACCTGCTGAGCGTGCACTGATTCCTCTGTCCATGTCACTGACAAAGATGCATCCACTATAAGCAAAGATCAGCTTCAAGATGATCTAAAGAGCCTGAAGGTGCACAGATTTGTGAGTCTTGATGGGATCCACTCAGGGGTCTTCTTAGAGGTGGAGAAGGGAAACATGAAAACAGGAATTTAATTTTGTACTTGAATCTCCAGCTGTTACAGTGAATTGGTGATTTTCAGTATCTTATCCATGATGGCACATACATTTTTCTGCACATTAGGTCAAGATTAGATGCTCAGGTATTAAGTCCACTCTTCTGTCTTCATGAGATTTTCCTCTTCCACCAGTGCTAATGATTCACCAGTGATGAACTGAGAAAATATAATTATCCTTAAGATGTGAAAATGGTCTGAAGTGTTTAGTGGCTTGTAAAGCATTTTATTAGTGCCCAGAGTGGTTATTACTTCTGAAAACTCTTAGCCATACTCCTTTCAATAAATTTTTTGAAACAAGTTCATTTGCAGAAAGTGAAATTTAAGAAAAGAGATAAATAATTCTGGTAATCCTTAAATCCTGATAAGGCCTGGATTTTCCATGAAACCTTGGACCTTACTAAGAGAAGAGTATACACCTATAAAAAGCTGATCCTTACTAAAGACAGAATTTAGCAGAGTGAGAAGGGAATATAAGCAGAGGGAAAGACAGTGACTTTGGGATCAGGGGAAGTTCCGTTTTTTTTAAAAATGGGCATAGGAATCACTTAGGCTATCATATTTTTCTGTATCACACAGAGTGTTAGAGGCTGAAAGAGACCTTGAAAGATAATCCAGTCCAACTGCCCTGCCAGAGCAGGATCACCTATACCAGATCACACAGGACCACATCCAGGCAGGTTTTGAATATCTCCAGAGAGGGAGAATCCACAACCCCCCTGGGCAGCCTGTTCCAGTGCTCTGTCACCCTCACAGTGAAAAAAAATTCCTTATGTTTACATGGAACTTCCTATGCCTCAACCTCCACCCATTGCCCCATTTCTTTAGACTAAGTTTGCCTCAGTGGCTGGCACTAAATTCATAAAGTCCATACCACCCTCAGCATCATAAATTGCCTATATTGGCTCATCCTGAGACAGAAAAATAGCTCGTTTTGATGGAGGGGGAAGAAAAAAACAAAATTCTAGAAATGACTTTGGAAAAACCAAAGACTAATTCAGCCTTTTTGAAGACCACCACATTGAAATAATGTGAGAAGCAGGGGGTATATTTCAGCACAGACCTTGATTATTTACACAGACATAATCACTGACAGTGAAGGACATAAGCTTCTAATAGAGCTAGGACAGTGGGCTGAGAGGCAAAAAGTATAAGAACTCTTGCATTTTGTCACTAACATTCTTCACATCTGCACAAACTGCAATGACAAACCTTCAGTGCTACTCACTTTTTTTTGGAGCTCTGGGTTTCCCATCCACATAAATGTGTTTTGTTAATTGAATTCTCAGCAGAAGCAGGCTGTTGAGACAAAGGAAATATCGTTAGCAAATAATTCTGAACTCAGCAGAAAACAGTCAGCATCAGCTGAACAAGGTTTCCATGACCTCTTCTCACCTGTTCACTTTCCCCAGCCTATTGATATGAAAGGACCTAAGTTAAGTTCCCAGCATTTCCTGTCAGCCTGATATTTACAGCTGGGGGCAACACTCAGCTCAGATTTTCTCAAACAGCTTATCTGTGTGTCCTGCATATACAGCTAAACTTCCCAGTGGAGTTGGAGTGGAACTAATGCTTTCAAGATCTATTAAGATGTCTGGGTTTAAGCATTTTCATTCAATCAATGTCCAGACAGCTAAAAAATGCTGTCCTAAATCATTAAAGTTAGAGTAAGTAAATACATGTCTGGCTTATATCTTTGTCACCTTTCATTGTCAATCGATGTTCCAGAAAGTGTCTTTAAATATAAGCATGACATACTTGGTTTCATTTCCTCCTTTTCATCTCACTCCTGCTTCTCTCAAGCCATCACTGAAATATTTCTTATGTAACTTCCTTTTACTCTTTGGAAGCACTTTTCATTCTTTTGAAAGCCACATGCTTCCAGCTCCTCAAACTCCACATCTTCTATGACTGCCTTATTTCTTTCTTCCCATGACATTGTTCTTTGCCCAGAGGTCCCTATTGTGCATACACTTCCTCAGGTGCTTACCTTTAATTGTCAAGTACTAAACAATGACAAGATCAAAGTGACAATTTTTAAGCAACATCGACTTTTTAATTTAATTTACTTACTGGGTGAGTGAATGTGCTCATGTGTTTGGTGCCTGTGTTCACCACAAGGATGCTCTGATGGGAAAAGCTGGGGCTATAATTGGTATCTGCTGAACAAGCAGAGAATTGGCTGCTCTTATTGGTTCACCTCGCTGTTTTATAGTTGTAGGTTTAGCAACAAAGATAATTTTCAGGACAAAATGACACAATAACTCATCTCCATTGAGTTTAGAATCATAGTATGGTTTAGATTGGAAGGGACCTCAAAGATCATCTAGTTCCAACCCTCTGCCATACGTGCTCGAGGCCTCATCTAACCTGGCCTTCAACACCTCCAGGGAGGAAGCAGCCACAACCTCCCTGGGCAACCTGTGCCAGTGTTTCACCACCCTCACTGTAAAAAACTTCTTTCTAACATCCCATTTCAGTCTCTTCTTTTCCAGTTTAAAGTCATCACTCCTCATCCTGTCATTACAAGACCTTGTAAATAGTCCCTCCCCAGCCCTCCTGTAGGCCCCCTTCAGATACTGGAAGGCCACTACAAGGTCTCCTAGAAGTCTTCTCCAGGTTGAAGAGCCCCAACTCTTGTATCCTATCCTCATAGGAGAAGAGAATTTCATGCAATACACCTTGCACTAGGTTCAGTGAAACCAAAGGAAAATGTTAATAATTTCATTAAAGCATGTCTGGAATATACAATGTCTTAGCCAAAAGTCCACCAATCTGAACTGTAATGACATTAGTTTAGTCTTCTATTTTTATACATGGTTGGTGGTAGCTTACACAAACCAGAAGTTATTTGAAATACAGTGCAGCTACTTTCTCTGGTTTGATAGTATGGTTTTAGCTCTGAAGGGCATATATGTGCTTTCCTCTATTGCTTAGACATTTTCACCTGTTAAAGGTGGTAGTTTATATTCAAATATATGCACATGCAGAAATTTTAACTAGGGTTGTGCCCTTCTTTCATGATGCACAAAGAATTCCCTAAGTGTTTTGGAGGGATTGTGTGTCCTAGAAGGTTCCTTACTGTTTCCAGACAAGCTTACTCTCTTCTGTAGAGCACCTGTTGGATGTCAGCTCAGAGGGCTGCAGCACCTCTGCTATGAGGACATGCTGAAGGAGTTGGGGCTTTTCAGCCTGGAGAAGAGAAGGCTTCAAGGAGACCTTATAACAGCCTACCAGTATCTGAGGGGGGCCTACAGGAGGGCTGGGGAGGGGCTGTTCACAAGGTCTTGTAATGACAGGACGAGGGGGAATGGGTTCAAATTGGCGGAGGGGAGATTTGAACAGGATGTTAGAAAGAAATTCTTCACAGTGAGGGTGGTGAGGCACTGGCACAGGTTGCCCAGGGAGGTTGTGTCTGCTCCTTCTCTGGATGTGTTCAAGGCCAGGCTTGATGAGGTCTTGAACGTCCTGATCTAGTGGGAGGTGTCCCTGCCTGTGGCAGGGGGTTGGAACTGGATGATCTTTGAGGTCCCTTCTAACCTAGACCATTCTATGATTCTATGATTTAGTGACATGGTTTAGTTGATGTGGTGGTGTTTGGTCATAGGCTGAACTTGATCTCAGAGGTCTATTCCAGCCTCAATCATCCTGTGTGATTTGAAGAGTTCAGATGTCTAGTGCTCCTTCTGTGTTAGTGACAGGTTGTTCACTGGTCAGCTGTACACTCCCACATTTCCACTAGGAATGCTGGGCTTGAATGAGTTATCCTGTCCTACAAATCACATTAAGATTAATAGCAATAGCAAGTTAATTATTGCCAGAGGTGAGGTGCCTTGCTTTCCTACAACCAGCCTGGCCTTGAACCAACTGTTCAGGGCCAGGCTGGATGAGGTCTTGAGCATCCTGGTCTAGTGGGAGGTGTCCCTGCCTATGACAGGGGGTTGGAACAGGATGATCTTTGAGGTCTCTTCCAACGTAAACCATTCTATGATTCTATGAACCGTGCCGTGACTGTTCTGAAACTTTAACAGTTTGTGTCCACCTCTACTTGCTACTAGCAGGGAGGAGTGAGGTTAATGCCAGACTAGGGCAGTCAGAACACAAAGAAATGGTTTACATCACTAACAGAGTTTAAGGTCATTCAATGTTTCTGGGTATCCCCCTGTACATTGTTCCTTCATTTAGTGGTGGTGTTCTTTAGCCAAATATTTCAGATTAAGGGAGGGAGGGGATCTGCTCCTCAGATCAGCTTAAAAGGTAGAGGCATCTGTTAGATTTTGGAAGCTTATTATATGCTTATCTCAGGCAGAAGGCTATGGGATTTCTTTTCCTGATGCAGTGCAAAGGAAAAACAAGCAGTCAATCAGCTTCAGAAGGTGAGATGCCTGTTTCCAGTGAAAGAAGGCTTCTTTTAGCACATTTAACATAAACATGCATAAAACCACCAAATTAAATCTCACAGTTCTAATTATTTGTAGAACACGGAGTGATTTCTTGGTGTCATGAACTCAAGCAGAAGCTTCACTCTTGAGACGTGAGCTTGATTCCTAAGGCCAAAAACAACTATGAGTTGCAAACATCTCTTTCTTTTTCAGAGTTGTTTGGGATTTTTTTCCCAGTTCACCCGCTCTCCTTGAAAATCCTTTATGAGGTAAGTGCTGCATGCCAGGAGTGCCAAGGGGCACTGCTATGGCTGCTTTGAGTCAGACTTTACTGTGAATGTCACCTCTTCTAGTCCTAGATGCTTACAGGGACTGATGAAGTTTTATGAGCATCAGATGTCAAATGCGTGGAAGTATTTCCTGTATATTTCTAGCTCTTTGTGGAAGCATCAAGGGAGAAAAACAATTTCCTGCCGGGAAGAGCTAATGTGTCTCTAAGTGCAAGTATTATGTCCCTGCAAAATGGTGGTTTCACATGCTGTATCTACTTGCCAAACTCAATCAAGTAAATGGAAAGACTTGGTACGTAATTAGCTACTGCTTCATTGTCTGTTCATGGCTGTATATTAGCTCTGACAAATGCTTTCATTCAACAGTGTAATTGATCACTGCCACAGTTTCTCTTAATGATCTGGTTTGATGTCATGCTTTGTTATAGTGGCTTGCTTGCACCTTTGCAGATAAGCTTGGGTCAGGACTCCCGTTGTAAAGCCCATATATAAGGCAGAAATAGGTAAAAAGGGGTAGTTCCATTTGGGAAGATCATATTCATTTGTTAGGCAGTATTAAAAGAGTAAAGGCAGCATTTTCAAATGAAACTAAAGGGAAAATGCCATGCATATAGGTTTGAATGCTCCAGCCTCCCATGCAACTTCTAGAGGCTTTAAATTAAGGAGGATCTAATTATTATGTATGCACAAAGGATTATGCTTGCCCCTGTCCTGAAGAGATTATACTAGCTACATATGCATAAAGCTTTATACATTAGATGTTGGAGGTCTTTCAAAAATCAGACATGGTAGCAATCAAGACAAAGATACTGTCATGACAAAAGCATCTCAGTGTCAGATCTTTCCTATAACTTGAATGTCACCTGACATTTCATACACAAAAATCTGCCTTTCATATAGCTGTCCACAGGCCTCGCTCTCATTTCTTCATTTGCTGTCTTTTTCCCCTGCCCCATTCTCCAATGTTTTTGTCAAACCTAGATTAATCCTCCAACCCATGAGAGAGAGGAAACATTTACAGCTCAGTAGGCTCCCTCTTTAAATGTTTTACCACATCTTTACTAGCAAACCAAGCAGATGTAAGACTGGTCCCAAACCAAGACACACAACTCTTCCATACTGGTATGAATCACTAATGCAGCTTTGGTCTGGAGGAATTACTTCCATCTGTGGTCTGGGGGCTTGTGTAGGGCAGTGATTTATGGTGCTGATACCTTGTCCTGCAGGATAAGAGAGTATAGCTGTCTGAATGACAGTTGTGCTAGTTTGTCTAAGGGGCAGAGAAGGATCTGTAGTGGTATGATTGTCCCGCAGTTGCCAGGGATAATTTGGCTCCTTGGTACACGGTGCACTCCCCTCCCTGGGCAACTCAGCAACCCACTGGAAAAGTCAAATATGGATTGTGAAATGCAATGTAGCACAGCACTGAAGTACTCCTTCAGTGTACCTGATTCCTATGTCCCCTGTTCTCTGTGGGCAGTAATGACAATTTGTGCTGCAGGGAACCAAAGCATTGACCCAGGTCCTGCACCTGGGTCGCTGCAATCCCGAGCACAAATACAGGCTGGGTGGTGAGTGGCTGGAGAGCAGCTCTGAGGAAAAGGACCTGGGGGTCTGGGTGGATGAGAAGCTCAACATGAGCCTGCAGTGTGCACACACGGCTCAGACAGCCAACCGTGTCCTGGGCTACATTAAGAGAGGCATTACCAGCAGGGCAAGGGAGGTGATTCTCCCCCTTTACTCTGCTCTCCTCAGACCCCACCTGCAGTACTGTGTGCAGTTCTGGAGCCCCCAGTACAGGAAGGACATGGAACTGTTGGAGAGAGTCCAGAGGAGGGCCACAAAGATGATCAGAGGGCTGAAGCACCTCTGCTATGAGGACAGGCTGAAAGAGTTGGGGCTTTTCAGCCTGGAGAAGAGAAGGCTTC
>VWZI01002988.1:194385-209964 GCA_013396835.1 Psilopogon haemacephalus | reverse complement strand
ACAGGTTGCCCAGGGAGGTTGTGTCTGCTCCCTCCCTGGATGTGTGGGAGGTGTCCCTGCCTGTGGCAGGGGGTTGGAACTGGATGATCTTTGAGGTCTCTTCCAACCTAGACCATTCTATGATTCTATGATTCTATGATTCTATGATTGAGGAGCATCCTTCACACACCTGAATCCTACTCCCTTCCTTATAGTCTTCAAAAACAAACAATGATCAGGTGACCTTCTTATGACCTGGTGCACTTAGTCATGGCCCAAAGGGTACCCAAGATCCAGCAGTTTCTGGGCATGTGCAATTGATAGAAAAATAACAGAACCTCGAAATCCAGCAAGTTTTGGGCACTTGCAAATCAAAATATTATATCACCCGGGGTAGGCTGAAATGGGATTGTAGCTGACAGAAGTCAGTTATCTCAGTCCCTATAAACAGTTATCCAAAAGTAGACTCTCCTAGATCAGGGGGTTGCATCCAACATGCCCCTTGAATTGCAATGCCTTTCAGGACTGTCTGCTGGCAAAGTTAACGCATGGCCTGCATGAGACCACCTCCCTGAGGCTCAACTCCTGTCCCTTGAAAAATGCTGATGCATTGTGAGTATTTACACTGAACTCAAATTTTACCTATAGGCTAGCCTCTTTTACCCACCTCCCCATCTATTCAGGGTTTGATTTTGTGCATCTTGTTTTATGAGCATAGGCAAATACATACTTAGAATAGAATAGAACAGAACAGGATAGAATAGGAATAGAATAGAATAGAATAGAATAGAATAGAATAGAATAGAATAGAATAGAATAGAATAGAATAGAATAGAATAGAATAGAAATAGAATAGGCGGATTGGAAGAGACCTCCAAGATCATCCAGTCTAACCTATCACCCTAGTCAATGGCACTAAGTGCTCCATCCAGTCTTTTCTTGAACACCTCCAGGGACGGTGACTCCACCACTTCCCTGGGCAGCCCATTCCAATGCCAATCACTCTCTCTGTGAAGACCTTCTTCCTAATATCCAGCCTATACCTCCCCTCCAAAATGAGACTCCATCCCCTTCTTCTGTTTTATTGGATCCAAGTATTTCTGTCTGTATGTGTCTGTATGTTTCATGTTTATACATCTGTTAAGGTATCCTACAATAAATTAGCTTGAAACTCTTCATTCACAAACCTGTAATCAAGTTGCTGTTATACTTCACTAAACCAGCTGTTGGTCTTTAGTCCAGTCAATCATTAAGAACTGTTAAAATTCAACGTTTTGATTTACCTCACATTATTAATCGATTTTGGATTGCTGTTAAAACAAAAGTGTGTCAAACACTTATCTGCAGTAGGATCTCTCTCCTGGTTTATATGTTGCCTCTGAGGCTGCAGAAGAGTTTTGAAAGAAATCAGGATAAAAATACCTTCAGTAGGGAAATTTCAAACTAGTGATCAATAAGACCTATTGAGTGTGTCTCCCAAGGCTTCCAAGAAAGTACCAAGGGATCACATCTTTGGGCTGGGGAACTTGCTATACTTTAATTCAAGCACATCCTCAAATTTAAAGGTATAATTACAGAATTACACAAAATCAGAGAATGTTAGGGGTTGGAAGGAACCTCAAGAGATCATCCAGTCCAACCACCTTGCCAGAGCAAGATCACTTAGAGTAGGTCACACAGGAACACATCCAGGCAGGGTTTGGAAGTCCCTAGAGGAGACTCCACAACCTCTGTTCCAGTGTTCTGTCTCCCTGACAGTGAAAAATTGGAACTTCCTCTGCTCCAGTTTGCACCCCCTGCCCCTTGTCTTATCATTGGACATCACTGAGCTGAGTCTGGCTATGTCCTCCTACACATTCACCCGTCACATATTTATAAACATTAATGAAGTCACCCCTCAGCCTTCTCCAATCTACAGAGACCCAGCTCCCTAAGCCTTTCCTCATAAGTGAGATATTCCACTGCCTTGACCATCCATGTGGCTCTGTGCTGGACTCTTTCAAGAAGTTCCTTGTCCTTGAACTGAGGGGCCCAGAACTTGCTTTTTTTGCTGATGACACAAAAGTGGGAGGAGTGGCTGACACACCTGTAGGCATTACCTTGCTTATAGTGTCTGAGAGACTGCTGTTGGTGTGGGGTGAAAGCATGCAAATGTTTGTATTAACAGTTTAATTGTATGGACCATTATATGCCTGTGCTCAGATTTATAGCTTCATCCTATATACTTACTGCCCAAACAAGTGTTATTTTTGTTCCTACAGTCCAGACTATGGATTTCGGTGCCTGTTCAGTGTGTTTCTGTTGAAATATGAGGTATAGAAGAAGTAAGAATTAAGCAGGACAATCAACATCCTAAACTTTGGAGCTTTTCTCTGGTTGTGTTTTGTACATGAAGTTCACACCAATACAGACAGCCATAGGACAGTGCACCACTGAAACTATTGTTTGGCCAGGATGTTCAAAGTAACTCAAGTTCATAGTTGGGTGGGGTTTTTGAAAGTATGTCATACATCTGGCAGTGATTTCCTTTGAAAGAATGATGACAAATGTCATTAGTGTTAGTTGTGGTTGCTGAACTCTGAAAAATGGTAATGAGTCTCTGGTGTCAGGCAGATAAAACTCTCATTTTCAGTATTTTTGAAAATCTGGTCATATTTTGAAGGGCTTACTGAGACTTCTGCAGACTCAGAGACATAAGAACCTTTCTGCAGAAAAGTATATCTCTTGTGTATAAAATATGAAGTAAGCTTTCAATTCTGCTGTGAAAGGGTATAGCAGATACGGGTTTTTTCTTAGTCTCTATGCTACAGTATGTTCATGTATTTTATCGTGGTAACAAAACAAATTAGAAATATGCTAATAGCTGCCATTAGGTCAATCTGATGCAAAGATTATAGGAAACCTAATCAAAGTAAATGAATATACTAAAAAAATGGGGGGGGAGGGAACCCACCCACGTGGCAGACAGCTGCATACGGAGGAAGATCTGCCAATGAAAGTGTTGTGTAGAAAATGAAGTTTATGTAGAAAGTTAAGGTACTTTACATCAGAGTGTGTATAAAATAGGCTGTGGAAGTCAACAGAAACCTTAGTGAAGTATTGATAGGAACATGGCAAAACATGAAGAAGCACAACTGATGTTCTTCCTGATCAAAGAAATGGTTAACTATTATTTCCTAGATGAGTTTTCACAAATAGATAAAATTTCCAATTTTTTTACATCAATATTTAACTCAAATGGAAACAAACCTGCAGCTCTGTATCTTGGCTGTTTGGAAAACAGTAATATCCTGTATGCTGAGACAAAAGTATCATGGTTTGTGGTTTCCAGACAGCGGAAAGAAACCAGGATGCTACTGATCCTCTCTGTACACATTTCTTCAGTATGGGAGATTGAAGGAAAATAGCTGCATTATTTATTCTGCACTAGTTAAGTAACTGTAGAAGAACAGTGCTGAATCTGGCTTATAATTCTCCAAGAAATGTCATGTGTCTACAGTGTATAATCTGCAGAAATAACACAAGTAGCCTGGAAATGCTAGTGCAGACTTGATGGTATTAGCAGAAAATGCTGCCTTGGTGAGTTCACCCAAACTTTGTGCTAGGCTGGAAGCTGCTCTGCTATATGTTTCACTGAAATGTATGCAGTCCTGCAAAACTGGGAATTGTTCAGACTTGAGAAGTGTATTTGGCTAAAGGGCATAATGGCTCTGCATGTTTTCTCACATTAGCTTCTTATGAAAGCAGAATTCATAGCATGACAAGATCACCAAGGATTGAGATGAGGACTTGATCAAGCTTGTTCTCTGGATAAGTGCCTTTTAAAGACATAACTTCTGGCTTTTCCTGCTCTGTGTCAGTCAAAGAAAATGGAAGTTAACTTGCTCTCCTGGCATTGAAGCTGAAGTCAGAACACTATCTCTCTGCTGTCATCTGTATCCAGTTTCAATGCATGGCTGCCTTCCAGTGATGGTTCAGCATTTGTCTCCCATCTTAGCAGGATATTATAAGCTTAGCCTGTGGGCAGTGCAGGAAGTGTTTTCTTCCTGCTCTGATGCCACCAGTATGATAAGCAGCCCAGAGCAGTAAGTAATTGCCTAATGACATGCATGCTGCATTCTAAGCATGGCTTTAAGGAAGTGACACTACATAGCTCTGCAGCATTTCAGCTACTACTACCCTGTCTTACCTGAAAGCAGCCTTCATAACTTTACATGTTGATTTCTAACACTTGGGCCCCAATCTGGACCCTCTCCTGGGTTGATTTAGGGTTGTGTAGAGAACTTGCTTGTTGTCTGTAACATCTCTAGTTCACAGGTTGTGAGAACTACATACACGAGGCTCAGGGCAGACCTCATTGCTGTCTACAACTACCTAAAGGGAGATTGTAGCCAGGTGGGGGTTGATCTAGTCTCCCAGGCAACCAGCAACAGAACAAGGGGGGACAGTCTCAAGTTGTGCCAGGGGAGGTATAGGCTGGATATTAGGAAGAAGTTCTTGACAGAGAGAGTGATTTGCCATTGTAATGCACTGCTCAAGGAGGTGGTGGAGTCACCGTCCCTGGAGGTGTTCAAGAAAAGACTGGATGGAGCACTTAGTGCCATGGTCTAATTGATTGGATAGGATGATCTTGGAGGTCTCTTCCAACCCGGCTGATTCTATTCTATTCTATTCTATTCTAATCTATTCTATTCTATTCTATATATGTTGTCTACTTAAAGATCAGCTCAGTTGAAACTGAAGTCCATGCTTTTTGTGCCTGCAACAAATGATGCAACAAAAGACGGGTAAAAAAAAATCTATACTGCTTACTTTTTCCATGGGATATTGCAGATGAGTTCAATTTTCTGGTGATTCTTTCTATCCCCCAGCCTACCAATGGAAAAATTACTTTATCATTGTCCCATGTGAAAAGATTTTATGAAAATGTAATTATTGATTATTAGATAAGCAGATGGTTATGATGAAATCTCTAAGAATGTATGCAAGAATATTGATTGTTCTGTGCTAAAATGAGTTTGAATTCATCATAGTAAGACAGAGTCAGGCAATGATTATTGGAAATAAAGCAAGGTATGAGTAATCATTCCACTTACTGGTCATAATCCATCTTGGTCTCTGAATGAACTAAGGGTCCAAGGGAAAACAAAAGCATGAGCTATAATGATAGACTTTGAAATCTGAATATTTCTGAATATTTTTGCAATTAAAATACTTTCTTGCTATAAACTTTGAAAATGCAACTATAATAAACTACTTAAAATGCAAAACCATCGCATACATCCATCATAAACATTGTTTCATACAAAGATAGATAAAAAGAAGGCTTTTCCTTTATGAAAATAGAAAGGGAAAAAAAGAAGTGAAGAAACAAACCTACAAATTTATGACTGTCCTTGGGGTAAGATTCTGAAGGTTGAGTTCTCAGCTGGGTTATATTGCCTATGTACCAGCGGAGCTCTGCCAGCATACAAGTGCTAAGAATATGGCCATGTGTTAGCAAATATCATAAATCTTACTATAACTATCTTGGATACACTGTCTGCTTTTACTATCATGCAGTGTTCTTGGGTTTGAGTTGTTGAGGAAGGTGGAGTGAAATGTCACAGCTGATTTTCTAAGATGCTTATGAAATTTCAAAGTGAAAGGGCAGCTACAAAGCAACGCACTGCTTCAGAAATGAACTTTGCGTTTCTATTGTCATCACTTTTTTCTTTTTGTGGTTGTTTGATCTGCGTCATTCCTAATAGGAGCCACCACACTCCAGTACTATACCACAGTGGTCTAGCTGCACTCTAGTAAAATTCAGCAAATAAACTCATAAATCAAAGTAACATCAACTGCATACTGCTCGTGTAGGCACACACAAACACACTGATTTTGAAAGCTAGGTGAGGTCGTTTCTCCCAGATGGTCCTTTGCTTTACATTTCCCAAAAAAAGATCATGCAGGACTTGGCTTCTGAAGTGCTTTCCAATTAGCAAAGTGCTTTTGCCTTCCCGCTGGCTGATGTGCTCAGTGTGGGAAGCCCTCCCCCCTCCCTGTTGGCTCAGAGCCTGTGGTGCTGCAGGAGAGCTAAGGACAGCCAGGTCTCCTGGTGCAGCTTGTCTCGCTGGTTACTCATTCACAGCTCACAGTGGAATGGAGCTTCTAAGCAGTGAGGCATTTTGAGATTGCCTGATATGGATGTGATTAGGAAGCTGCACAGGTACTTTCTGGTCTATAAAACAATCCAGCAGCTCAGTAATGTATCCTTGTGCTGTGTTTTTTTGTTGTCACAGTCTAGGTTCAGTAATAACCAAGAGAAACACTTCCCTATAGTTGTCACCCTCTGTGGTCATTTTACATCACCTTTGTGCCTCAGGGAGCTTTTGTGGTTAAGAGACATGTGGGATCCAGACCCAAGGCAGTGAGCACCAGAGCAGTGCTTCATCTCCTTGCCTCTTTACTGCAAAGACCTTCACAAACCTTTGACACACCTGCCTTCCTACCACCTCCAGTCCCACTCACACCAAGTATTGAAATCCTCTATGAACCCTGCCCTCTGAACTGGAATGGGAAGGCACCAGGGTCTGGTGAACAGGTTACCAGACTGCCAGTCTGGGGAGCTAGGCCTGACCTCTGGCTGCTATTGATGCAACAGTGTGGTTGGTCAAATAACTTCACTTCTCCATGAGCTTCCAATAAGCTTTAAGTGCTGGTTCTCCTCAGCTAGGCAAAGAAATAATGTATGAAACCAATCAAAGACAAATATCACAACTTTTTCAGCTCCTCATGAAGCTACTAAACTTTTTGCTAAAAGAAGGGCCCACAAGAAATGCTGACTTTGGCATGTCTTACCCTAAGCGATGTAAGAAGGTGTGGAACAGTCAGAGGAAAAATGACATCACTCAGCTTTCACAATGCACGGTTAAATGTAGCATGACTTTGATTTACAGATGCACCTGTGGTACTCTAATTTTAGAATACCTCCTTGGTGGGAGGAGGAGTTGGGGAGTTGGTTATAAGCAGCAAGGCATGACTGCAAACGTGGCCTGTGGTGTTAGCAGTGTTATTGCTAGAATTCCAGATCTGGCCTCTGTCTGGCCATGCTTGACCAACCCAGTAATGTCTCAGGCTGTATGAGTATGTTTGTGTCTACACAGACATGTGTGCTTGCATGGGAGGGATGTACAAAATTCGCCCTCAGCAAGTTTGCAGATGACACCAAGCTGTGTGGCACAGTTGACTTGCTGGAGGGCAAGTATGCCATCCAGAGGGACCTGGACAGGCTGGAGAGGTGGGCCCAGGCTAACCTCATGAAATTTAACAAGGCCAAGTGTAAGGTCCTGCACCTGGGTCACTGCAATCCCAAGCACAAATACAGGCTGGGTGGTGAGTGGCTGGAGAGCAGCTCTGAGGAAAAGAACCTGGGGGTCTGGGTGGATGAGAAGCTCAACATGAGCCTGCAGTGTGCACACGCGGCTCAGACAGCAACTGTGTGCTGGGCTGCAGCAAGAGAAGCATTACCAGCAGGGTAAGGGAGGTGATTCTGCCCCTTTACTCTGCTCTTNAGGCTGAAAGAGTTGGGGCTTTTCAGCCTGGAGAAGAGAAGGCTTTGAGGAGACCTTATAGCAGCCTTCCAGTATCTGAGGGGGGCCTACAGGAGGGCTGGGGAGGGACTGTTCACAAGGTCTTGTAGTGACAGGATGAGGGGGAATGGGTTCAAATTGGTGGAGGGGAGATTTAAATGGGATGTTAGGAAGAAATTCTTCACAGTGAGGGTGGCAAGACACTGGAACAGGTTGCCCAGGGAGGTTGTGTCTGCTCCCTTCCTGGATGTGTTCAAGGCCAGGTTGAATGAGGTCTTGAGCGACCTGATCTAGTGGGAGGTGTCCCTGCCTATGGCGGGGGGTTGGAACTGGATGATCTTTGAGGTCCCTTCCAATCCAAACCATTCTATGATTCTATGATTCTATGTACCTGTCTGATCATGAACAGTATTAAGGTGGAGCACTTTTCCATGTGGACTTCCCTGGTTTATCATAATGACTACTAATAACTCCATATCTGAAACAGATTTTTCCTTTCTGAGATGAGTTTCAAACTGTTATAGTAATTTCTCAGTCAGATGCAGCGGAGAAAGAAAGACCTAGTTTCCACTTCCATGATTGTAAGGATGGAATTAAATGGCTGGAGAAGTAATAACGTAAAACTGGTCACAGCCTTGTTTCTCTCCAAGAAATAAAAGCAGTGTCTAAAAGTCATATTCCAAAATAAGATCTGGCTGGGTATATGCTCCCTTCTCATTTGGAAAGAAATTCCCAGACATTGCCACTTCCACACAGCTTGAGAAATGTTCTCAGCCTGCTGCTGTGCAGCTTTTGGATGATTTCAGTTTCTATAAAAAGATGATGATCTCATCCTCAGTACTTAAAGATGTATCACCCTGTCCTTACCCTTGCCCAGCAAGAAAGGAAATTTGAATTTATTAATTCTGAGGGGACTATAAATGGATTGACTCAAATGACACAAAGGTATTAGCTTTAACCCCTTCCTCACTTCCAGCCTGTACATGCCGGCAGGAAGAGAACAGTCACTGAAAGCAGTCAGGAATTGAGGTTCCTGCAAGGTTTGCAGAGTGGGCTGCAGAGACACTGCATTGTTCCACTGCTAACAGCACTGCTCCCTCTAAGCTATGCTATCATTGACCTCTGACAATACTGGGGTGCAGACAGTGGACACTTTGTTCAGCTCTAGAAAAAGAGATAGAGAGATTATCATGTGCATTACCTGGATGGACTGTGAAAGTACTGATAGCTTTCCAGAAGATATATTCTATATTATAGATATTTATCAACATTTTTAGAACCAAGAAAGTACACTTAAACCCCAAAGTCACATTTTGGAATGTCTACTATGATGTGATTTTCAAAAGTCCTATGACATATTTAAACAAGTGGAGGAATGTTTAGAGTGCTTAGACTTTATGATAGAATAGAATAGAATTAGCCAGGTTGGAAGAGACCTCCAAGATCATCCAGTCCAACCTATCACCCAGACCTGTCCAATCAAATAGACCATGGCACTAAGTGTTCCATCCAATCTTTTCCTGAAAACCTCCAAGGATGCTGACTCCACCACCTCCCTGGCCAGCCCATTCCAATGCCAATCACTCTCTTTGTGAAGAACTTCCTCCTAATACTCAGCCTATACCTCCCCGGCACCACTTGAGACTGTGTCCCCTGGTTAGTGACCAACCCCCACCTGGCTACAACCTCCCTTCAGGTAGTTGTAGAGAGTAATGAGGTCACCCCTAAGCCTCCTCCAGGCTACACAACCCCAGCTCACTCAGCCTCTCCTCATAGGGCTGTGCTCCAGGCCCCTCACCAGCTTTGTTGCCCTTTTCTGGACACGTTACAGTACCTCAATATCTCTCTTGAATTGAGGGGACACAGTACTCAAGATGTGGCCTTCCTAACCTCCAAAAGATCAACACCTGCTCCTAACTTTCAAGCTATACCTCTAGGGGCCAGACATAAAAAGCTTTTTAGGCTCCAGAAACCTCTTGATGATAAATTTAAATAGAGGATTTAAGAACCTAACTCAAAATATTTTGTTCTGATGAGGCTGTTTTGGCCCATGGATATGCAACAAGGCCAATCGTGGAGTAGCTGATGCACTTGAGGTACCTGCTTGCATTTTTATAACGCAAGAGTGCATTTTTGCAGTCATTTAGTAAAATTAGACTAATTCCAAAAATACTAAAAGAAAAAAACAATGTGGAAGAGACACACACCATGATGAGGAAAAAAAAAATTGTGCAGAATCTTTCTTACATCTAAAGCTCAGAACTTTGTGTATTCCACAGTAGTTTCCCACAAAGGCAAGTCTCAAGAGGAGGTGGACTGTAATGCAGAAATGGTCGACAACATAGTACTTGCATTTCCTAGCTAAAAATTAAACTTTTCATGTGTTACCACTATTTTGTTCTTCTCTACCACTGACGGTGCATAGCTCAAACTACAATCCAGCCCTATGCTTATGTTTCAATTCCTCCTATTGTTTAGCTTAAGAAATTCCTTAATAACTTAATCCAGTAGTTGTAAAATAGGCCAAAACAAACACTGAATTATCCTGAATATAATAGGTATATTAACAAGAACATTTCAGATATCCCAATGTGTCTTTTTTCTGGGTTTCCCTTGAAAAACAGGAATCTTTCAAACTGGTTCTAATCAAGAGTGTTTAGTCATGCCGATTTAGCCCATTCAGCACCACACAGAGAAAAGTTACTCTATATCAAAATTCATTTTTTCCTGCCTTCCAGTCAAGTCTCAGATCTCACCACCACATGCAGCACCTGTCATTAGGAGCATCACTGTTCATTTATTACAACAGAAGAGACAGAGCATGTGGCAGTGCTGCAAAAGAGGGATATTTTAAATGGAATTGTTATATGCTGTGAGCACTAGATGCTGATGTTAGGGTTTTGTTTGAAAGCCCATTTTCCCTTAGGTTTCTCGTTACTCAGTCCTCAGTCCTGTCACAAACAGAGTTTAGAAGCTTTCCATGAAGTTCATAAAGTACTGAATTTCACATACTAGAGGCGTGATCAGAGGGCTGGAGCACCTCTTCTATGAGGACAGACTGAAGGAGTTGGGGCTGTTCAGTTTAGAGAAGAGGAGGCTCCCAGATGACCTTATTGTGGCCTTCTAGTATCTGAAGGGGGCCTACAAGAAAGCTGTGGAGGGACTTTCTAGACTATCAGATAGTGACAGGACTAGGGGGAATGGAGCAAAGCTGGAGGTGTGGAGATTCAGATTGGATGTGAGGAGGAAGTCCTTCACCATGAGAGTGCTGAGCCCTGGAACCCATTGCCCGGGGGGTGGTTGAGGCCACATCCCTGGAGGTGTTTGCAGCCAGGCTGGGTGAGGCTGCGGGCAGCCTAATCTAGGGTAGTGTGTCCCTGGGCATGGCAAGGGAGTTGGAACTAGATGACACTTGTGGTCCCTTCCAACCCTGACTGATTCTATGATTCATAGAACAATAAAAAGATATTGAATAGCAATCATGAATAAAAATGCTTCACATCTGCATAATATCTTCAACAAGGCCTTTAAAAAAACCCAACATTCTTAGCATTAGTGAAGATTTAATGTCTTTTAAAGGAAGAACAAAACTGTGACACCAGGAGGTAGCTTGCTAGTAAAACAAAGCTGTTGTCAGCGTGCAAAAAAACATCAATGCCATAATTTGCTGTAACACCACAGTTCAGAAGAGGAGGAACAATAGATTCTGCAGCTGAAAGCATAGGCCAGATTACCAGGAGTAGAATACAGATTTAAATCATCTGAACGTTGGTCAGAACTTCAGAAATTACATTTCTGTGAGGTCTTTAGTAAATGACAACAGTGAGCAGGCAGGAATCTTGTCCAGTGTTACAGCCTAACCGGGACATTGCTAACAGTACCACAAAACAGTAAACTCCTTTCGATTCTGAGTAAGAGTAGGCTACCAAACCCTTTTTAATGATACCATCATCAGAAGGGAATATATACTTTACTAAAACATAGCCAAACATTTCTATTTTTGACCAAAAAAAATATATGTTTATAGAGAACAGACCCATTATTTGACTCTGCTTTTGGGCTTGAAGCCTGGAAGTTTTGACTTTTACATTACTTTTGCTACAAACGCCAGCATCCGAACTAAAAGCATATTTTTACTCCACATGCACCTTAGGTAGTTTGCTTTGGGGATAGCTGACAGAAAAAAAAAGTGTACTAAGCAATAAACTCTGAAGCAACAAATTTTGTTCAAGTACAGATACAGAATTAAAGAGAAAAATCACAAAGAATAGTCAGAAATTGAATTTCCAGTAAACAGCCCAAATTAGAATTCTTTGTTACTTAAACATCACGGATTGAATGATGTTTTGTGGAAAAAGTGCTTGGATCTGTGAAGGACTGAGACTTCACTTGCAAATAGATCTGCTTTTATACTGAAGTCAAAACCTCTGTATTCAGAGCACTTGCTATTTATGGACTGCTAAAAAATCTAGATGCAAATACCCTGAGACAGGATGCTGCTTAAACCTGGCATCTCCTTTGACTGTGCAAATGTGTTCTCTCTGAAAAGTCCATAAACCAGCAGGCAATGGAAATTGCTACGCAATTAAAAATCCCCTGCATTTATCATGTGATTTGTAAAATATGTTGGAGTAAGTACGTTACTCAAAAGACTTCTTAAAAGATACACATGAGAAGAGGAATGGGCTTTCTGAATTGTTCCTCTACCCTTCAAAGGCAGTCATTCTCAGATAAAATTAGCATTCTGACAGCAGTCTCTCAAATGCCCAAGGCAGAACCTCAGGCGAGGTCCTCTGAAAACAAGGGATTTTTGGTGGACTTTGAGGCATCACTGATATTCAAGAGCAATATAATAATAAATAGAGATGAAAAGGTAGGCTTGGTCAACAACCTTGAGGTGGGGAGCTCTGTTGAGAGAAACCCTGCTGATTGCAGTTTAGAGGTGCCCTGGACAACCCCAGACCAAAGTCTAAGGTTATGCATATTCAAAGCCTGTGTTTTTACCTTTTATTACAAGTTCTGAATGTAATTTTATCTCTTTCTTGTTTGAATAAACCCCTTAATTTTGAGGTTGTGGCAGAGCAGGGCACTGCCCCACCGGAGGTTTGAATGGGGTGCGAACTTTGGCACGGCACACCCAGTCCACTGCCCCACCAGAGGTATGAATGGGGCAGGAAATGGTCTTCCTCCCTCCCCACCTCTGTCACTTAGTACAATAGGTGTGAAGTGCCTTCTCCCACCCTCCGTGAGAGGGACAGGGAGGCAACAAATCACCTCAGTATATATATAGCAGCTGGACAGATTGGAGCAGGACTTGCTCAGACCTTCACTAGGACCTGTACTGGGACCTGCACAGACCTGAACACGGACCTGGAGACACGAACCTTGCACGGACTTTGAGACGGACCTTGAGGAGCATCCTGGCTTCTTCCTGCAGGACCTGCCTTTAATGGTAAACTGCAGCCATTCGTGGGAATACCACGGAGCACCCCTGGCTTTCTCCTGCCTTGCTTCGCAATTGTGGCTTCATGAAAGCTGTGCCTACAGCAGTCTTGGACTCTGGCAGGCACTGGACTCTGGACACTGCTGTGAAAGAGACAGTCTCCCATCTGTAAGTAGGGCAAAGCTGTTTCATGCCCAAACCTTTCCATTTTTTGGATTTTTCCTGAATTTCAAGAAAAAGCATCCTCGTGAAGACTTTTCCCAACCGAATTAGAACCCAAACTTAAACTAATCCACCCACAAATTGTGGGTGGGGCTTTTGGAAATTATAAAAGCCACATAACTTATAATTTCAGCCTCTTCAATCACTCACAATCAATACAGAGGTGTTTTGCTATTTAAAATTAATTCCAGTGACCCTGACGGATTAGAAATGCTTTCGATTTCTCTAGAGGTACATGCTCAAATGAAACCAAAGCAGTGCTGCAGATAAACCAGGTGGGCATTTGAGGAACTGGGGTACACCTTCTTCCAAGCTGAAATGCTAATGTGAGACAGGTACTGCCAAGGGCTAAAGAGGAGAAGTCAGCCATGAACTAGGAGAAAGACAATCAACAGCTTCAGAAAGTCTCAGATTTAAAGCAGTTTGCAAATGATCCTCAATCAGCAGTATTTGTCATGAACACAACAGTAAGATTTCTTTTTCCTTTCTTCCCACCTTTATCACAAAGAAAGAATGATATTAACGATGCATTTTCAAAACTCATTACCTTGTGAGCTAGAATCCCCAGCTGAGACTGCTGGAAGTAGGCAATCTGAGGATCAAAGAACTAAAGTGAAAGAAGCTAATAGAGAGTTTTTCAAATGTTGTAGAGGGATGACTAGGTTTTATTGAGCAGACAGATCTCTGAATGGATACTGCTCTTGATATGCCTGCCAGTCTAAGCACTGTTAAGCTGTGTTTAAACTAAGGAAAGCTGATCTCTTGCCTAGTTAAACCTCTTCTGGTATCACTTATATCACTGCTTATGACATCTTTCAGAAAATCTGAACTGAATGCTAGTGAGATCTCCCTAGATTTTTGTCATTGCTAATTATTGAGATTGCCTTTTTGGTTAGTGTTAGGCCAGCTCTTTTATAACCCTGTTGACAGAGTGGTCACAGGATCCTTAACAAAACATAAATCATGTTAAGCTGCCTGATGCTATCTAAACCAAATGTTGACTATTTTCTCATAAAATTTACCCATTTTCAGAATGGCAAGCAATTCCATAAGGTGAAATACAACATTTTTCATTCGACACTGATTTCTATGTTAAACTCTTCGCTAAAGCTATACATGCTTAAAATATTAAGCCAAGTCTTGCTGTAAAAGTGTTGATGTCTATTACTTTCATTGGATAACATTTCAAGATGCTATAGAAATGACATTCATCCTGAAACCTGTCAAGAGCTTTCTTAAGATATGTGATGTTTGAGTGGCTTTTGTTATTCAATTATCTTTTTGAAGACTATTGTTAGGGTACAAATCTGGTGGGCACATGATTCTCTGGAAGGAAATTTGTCTTGCCCTTCTCTTACTTTTGAACTGATTCTTTAATTCTAAGTCAGTACTGACTGTCTGCAGAAGACTGAATGGATCCTAAAGCCTGCATGATTGTTGTATATGCTTGGGTCCTCTTTGAAATTGTGATGGGTTAGGAACTTTCCCCCCTACACACTACTAAAATTTACCAGAATAGCTCAGATGCCTTGGAAGCAAGATGAAGCTACATTTACAGCAAAGCTAAATTTACAAGAATAAATATACAGGATATATTTACAAGTATTTACAATTATATACCATTTAGAAATAATACAGAAATCCAAACTCCCTCCTGGACAAAGAAATTGCCCAGAAGGAGCTCAAAGCTACCCCCTCTTTTTCCCTTCACTTTCCCAGGCAGAAAACCAAAAACAACCAGCAAAGCTGATGTTGTTATTTGTTGGTGGAGAGATTAGAGTGGAGCAAAAGAGAATCAAATAGGAACAGTGTGGCAGAACAGTGGGACAAACTGTTGACATTTTGGCACTTTTTTTGGCTCATATGGACAGAGGAATTGAGTGCACCCTCAGCAGGTTTGCAGATGACCCCAAGCTGTGTGGCACAGTCAACTTGCTAGAGGGCAGGGATCCATCCAGAGGGACCTGGACAGGCTGCAGAGGTAGGCCCAGGCTAACCTCATGAAATTCAACAAGGCCAAGTATAAGCTCCTGCACCTCGGTTGGTGCAATCCCAAGCACAAATCCAGGCTTGGTGGTGAATGGCTGAGAGCAGCTCTGAGGAAAAGGACCTGGGGGGGTGGGTGGATGAGAAGCTCAACATGAGCTTACAGTGTGCACATGCCGCCCAGACAGCAACTGAGTGCTGGGCTGCATTAAGAGAAGTGTTAACAACAGGGCAAGGGAGGGGATTCTCCCCCTTTACTTTGCTTTTGTCAGACCCCACCTGCAGTACTGTGTGCAGTTCTGGAGCCCCCAGCACAGGAAGGACATGGAACTGTTGGAGAGAGTCCAGAGGAGGGCCACAAAGATGCTCAGAGGGCTG
>VWZI01002988.1:157983-184677 GCA_013396835.1 Psilopogon haemacephalus | reverse complement strand
TTTTTTTTTTTTTTTTTTTTTTTTTTTGCATAGGCTGTCATGTGCTGTAAACAAATTCTTCATGTACTACTTTTGGACAAAGTGAAATTCTTGTCATAAGAAATTTATGCAGACATCATTGCTTTCAGTGATCTTCATCATGTTATCTTAGTATTTTATTTAAAATACCTCCCAGCTTCCACTCACAAAGGGTGATAAATGAGTAATTTTTATTTCAGTGTCCCAATGGCAGATTGAGTTCGTTCTTCCTTGTGATTTTTTCAGCCCTTCCCCAAGTGATTGATTTGAAGCTTTGTGTTCCAGACCATAGAAAATGTTTAGCTTTTATTGCTCAGATGTGCGATATTTGCATTTCAATCTCAGGCTCTCAAGCTCAGTTTGAGTGTTGCTTTACCTCTAGCATTATACACCTTTTTGCCAATTTTACTGTCACATGCAATTTATCATCAGTGTCCACTTGCCTGTCAGTTGTCTTCTGCTTTCATTTATGCTACTTCAGCAGTGCTCAGGTGCTGCTGGGGAAGAAATCCTCATGTGCAGAAGAAATTGCCGAATGGTTATATTCTTCTTGCTAATAACTGCCTACACTACATAACTGGAATGTCCTTGGTGTGCCTGAAAAATACCTAAGTTCTTATTTTACATGGTTTTTTTGTTTGTTTGGGTTTTTTTGTGGTTTTTGTTTTGTTTTGGTTTTGTTTTTTTTTTTAGCTGAATGTTTTCAAATGCAGCAGTGACACAACCATGTTTAAGTACTGAGTATGGAAGTAGTTGGCTGTAAAATTATAGAATCACCGTGGTTGGAAGGGATCCCTAAAGGTCACCAAGTCCAATCCCTCTGCAGTGAGCAGGGACATCCTCAATTAGCTCAGGTCAAACAGAGCCCTGTCAAGCCTCACCTTGAATATCTCTAGGGATGGGAACTCAGCCACCTCTCTGCGCAACCTGTTCCACTCTCATTGTAAAAAACTTTTTCCTAAGACCCAATCTAAATCTACTCTTCTCTAATTTCAAACTGTTGCCTCTTATCCTGCCACTGCTGGCCTTTATAAATTGTCCTTCTCCAGCCTTCTTGCAGGCCCCCTTCAGATATTGGAAGGTGCCTTGGAAGTGCAAAGTATGAAATCACCCATTATTTTTCTGACCTCAACTAAATTATCTCAATCTTAGATACTCTTCCAAAAATAATATTCACCTAAAACGAATGTGTGGATCCTTTGAAGAAAATGAACTTTTAATTCTACCAGGTTTTTTAATCAGAAGAGTTGGGGGGTTTGGGGTTTTTTGGTTGGTTGGTTGGTTTTTTTTGGGCTTTGGGTTTTTTGTCCTTTCAATTTATAAATGAAGCACTTCTGCAGTCAAACCTTTCCCCTGCAAATATACAGTTAAATTAATGTCTGCCATTTCCAAGGGATGGTTTTTTTTCCCTCTTGTAATTTATTGTTTCATTTAATATTAAATGGAACAAGGGATATTTAACTGAGACATTACTGAGGTCTTTCTTCTGTGGATCAAATTACTAATGTGTAAAATTCAATGTCTCTCACAGAATATCTTAGGTACCAATGCAAACTAATAAGGTTGTAATTTGCAATACAAATGTCTTCGAGTAATGATAAGTTTATTAACTCTTCTTTTCCCAAGGAGCAGAAATGCAGGGATTTTTACTTAAACTGTACTCCATATTGCTCTTGAGAATAAGCATAATGAAAATAATGGAAAATAAATGGGGGAAACTAGGCCAGATGTCAAAAAAGGCACAGAGAAACCAGCCAAGCTTTGATTAGCACAGAATGGTGAATGTTATCTATAAGATATTATTATACTCTATCTGTTGACAAGTTCTATGATGTCTATTTTGTGTTGGTACATCTTTAAATAATTAAAGTGGACTCACGATGCAAAGCATAAAGACTAGTGGCATTCTCAGGACAGAGCAGTTGAGGCACATGACAACTAAGTGACTTGCCAAAGGCACACTGAAAGCTAGAAGAGATTCAGGAATTGGAGTTCTCAAGGCCCACTATAGCATCTTAGCCATGACATCCCTTTCCTGATTTTTCAGGGACTATAACATGAAGCAGAACTAGAACCAGTCAGAAGGGACTGGTTTCATTATTCCTGCCAAAACACATGACAGCGATTGAAGGAGATATTTACTTCCCCATGCAACATGGAGATGGCATCTTGAACGTTGTAAATGAGGGTAGGAGGCAGGCAGCAGGAAGACCAAGATTTGCAGGGGCAGGGGGCATAGAAGCAGCAACAAAGAAAGAAGCCAAAATGAGCATGGGGCTGCTGCTGTGGAAGAATAAGAAGCAACAACATATCCTACTGCAATCAGTGGGGACCTGACCTAGAGAACATGAGTTTAAATTCATAAGCCTGGAAGTTTATGAGAGTTCTTCCAAGCTTGCCTGTGCAATTCTGCCGTATAGCAGAATTTGAAAATGTCCTCTTTGAAAAAGCTCTCTCCAATTCTTTCCTGCAATGGTTACATTTTCTGGGGTTCCCCTTTATTTTTGCCTCAGAAAACAAGAGAAAAAAACCTCAAATGGGGAGAAAAAAATTAAACAACACCCCCGACCCCCCCCCAAAAAAAGATCTAAATGCAGAACAGTCACAAACTCGCCTTAAATTCACTAGGTGGCAACACAGAGTAAGAAATCGGCACTAGAATCTTCAACCTAAGCATCTGGTTGGACCTTCAAAACCCTCATGCCCCTTCATTCCCACCAGACTCAAGTTTTGGTTGATCAAATGACCATGCTCTAAACACTAAATAAAATACACTCTCTGCAGATTTATAAATATTATCTCAGCTGGCCAGTGCTCACGCTGATTGACTATCATCACATTTATCTGGTTTCACTCATAGCCACCTTTATATGGCTTTGATGTGGTAGTGAGGCTACCAGCTTTGACGTAAGCCTTGGATTTGTAACTGTCTTTGCTTCCTGAAAGCAGTGTAATTACTTTCCAATCAAGCAGCTTAGGAGAGAGGAAGAAAGAAATAATTCATTTTCTTGAAGTATAAATCAATTGCATGTGTCGAAATGCTTCCACTTTACTGAATCTGGGTATCCAAGGGAGATGTGGGTTTTCTCTCCCCTTGTTCTCCTAGAGTAATAGCAGCTTTAAGTCAGTAAACAAAGTGGCACATGATGAAAATGTATATTTTTCTTCCAGCTGAAATCTGCATATTTTTGTCTTCTACTATGCAAACCTCTAAATCATTGGGAAGGGGCTGTTTACAAGGTCTTTTAATGACAGGATGAAGAGTAACGGGTTCAAACTGGAAGAGAGGAGATTTAAACTAGATGGTAGGAAGAAGTTCTTTACAATGAGGGTGGTGAAACATTGGAATGGGTTGCCCAGGCAGGTTGTGGCTGCTCCCTCCCTGGAGGTGTTCAAGGCTAGGTTGGATGGGGCCTTGAGTGACCTGTCCTAGCAGGAGGTGTCCCTGTCTATGACAGGGTGTTGGAACTGGATGATCTTTGAGGTCTCTTCCAACCTAACCCATTCTATGATTCTATGATTCATATCATACAAAATGCTGTCTAAACTTGCAAATCGGAACTATGATGCATTTAAGTGTAGTAATCAGACAATGCTGAACCAACCTTGGTTGTTGAGATCTTCTGATTTATGGTTTTTTAGAGCACTTCCTAGTTCTTAGCCAGACATTTAATTATCTGCAGCCAATTTCCCTTCCAAGCTTTTGCTCCACAGCTCTTCAATGTATTAAATTCTGTAAGGAACACTAAGAAACTTGATGTTTTCACAAGCACCACACGCAACATTAACAAGCAGACAGTTCATTAGCTGTGATCACACAGTCATTGTGTGTGGTTTTAAACTATGCATCTCTGGACAGAAAGATCACCACTGGCAGAAATTTTAAAATGGAAATTTACAAACACCTCTTCTCGGAATCCTGGCACCACAGTTAATTTCCTCTGTCATTTGGAGTTTAATCATGGCAGTAACAGCAACTGCAAACACTGCTTTTGGAGCTAGCCAGCTGCCATCTGCAGGCATTATTCAGAAAGACAGGACGGATGGGTCCTCTGGAAGAGTGAGATCAATAAGGCCATAGAATAATAGATCTTTAAAAGCTCATCTAGTTCAGCTTGTCTACAAAGAACAGGTATTTCTTTAACTACATCAGAGCCCTGCCCAACCTGACCTTGAATGTCTCCAGGGATGGAACTTCTGGGTAACATGTTTCACCACCCTGACTGGAAAAAAAAAAATTCTTCCTTGCATCTAATCTAAAACACCCCTCTTTAGTTTAAAATTATCAATCCCTGTCCTGCCACAAGAGGCTTTCCTAAAAAGACAGTCCCCACCTTTCTTATAGGCCCCTTTAAGCACTGAAAGGCCACAATAAGCTCCCATTGCAGTCTTCTGCAGACTGAACAGCCCTAACTCTCTGAGCCTGTGCTTCAAGCAGAGGTACTTCAGCCTGTGAAATTTCTGTAGCACTTTTTCAAGTCAGGCTTGAAATCAGGAGTTGGATCAATAAATAGACTCTCCTGTGAATGAAAAGGAGACTGTGAACCCTGCATGCTTCTCTCTATGTACACAGTAAAAACATACTGTGCCAATCTGAGTAACTCATAAGTTTAAACTGGAGTGAAAGCACTTCTTGAGAAAAGGAGAAAATACTTTGTCTTTCTGTGAGGTATAACGAAGTTGGACTGAGTGAAAGGAGAAGCATGTACAGTTTCCCCACAGACACAGATCATACTGCTATGGGGAAGGAGAAGCATGGGTCAGACTGTTTAGAAATCAGTGTGTAAAGCAAACTATAAATCTGAGATTTACTGGAAAGTAAATCTCACTTTGTGACATTTAGGGCTTTTCTGGTAATGTCACTCTGGTAATGCCGCTAATATTTCAAAGAGAGATGTTCCTGTTGGTAGCAGCTACACTCTGTGCATGTCTCCTTTTATTTACAGTGCAAGCTTTTCAGGATGGAGATTTCTCTGTTTGCATGCTAATTTGCATCTCATGGGATTTCTATGTCCAGCTGAAATGTATATGAAAGATAAATATTAATTGCAACAAGTTAAGATACACATAATGGAGAAGTGCATGCAGTTTGTTTTATTCAGGGCTTTTTCTCTCCCTATTACTTGGAGAGTATTTGTATTCTGTGCTATATGTCTGTGTCAGAAACACTACTCAACACTTTCATCCTAAAATTCAAGGCTTAATTGACTTTCATTCAATGTCCAAAGTAGAATTCTAGCAAAGAGAGATATAAAATTGTGTGGTTTAGGTAAGTAAGTCTTACAGGTGAAGTGATTTTTTTTACCCATAATTATTGTCTTAGATAAAAAAAGTGTAAATACAGATTCAGAAGCCCAAGTGTCAGTGACTTTAGGTCTTAGTGAAAGATCTGAGCTATACAGCCAGCCAGCAGAACTCTCTTCTTGCTGGTCAGGTTGAAGTATAAGCAAATAATCATGTACGTACCCAATCACACACAAATACATTCTTAAATTAAGACTGGCAGAAACAATTCTCTTTAAGTCACTGTAATCTTGACCGCTTTCAAGAGCTATGAACTAGTTCATAAAGCAAGCTGGTTTTAGTGCCCACTGTCATCTGGATGACAAAATGCTATATAAAGTTGACAGACTTCTATCACTAAGCCCCATGTCTTCAGCCCTCAAGCTACCACTTCATCCATCATTTAGTATATTGGTGCAAGGGGAAAAAAAGAATATTAAATGTTAATGGGACTGTTAACTTCATTCATAAATGTTTCAGTGGATGAAAGGAAAAATGCTTTGGAGAGGGTCAGTGCAGCTAATATGCTATATAAAAAACAAACTTCTAGCTTTCCTCAGAGTGTTTTTTTTTTTCTTTAGATGAGGCTTTTCAAAATGCTAGGAAGTTGAATTATGATTCACAATTTAAAATACATTCTTTTCAAATTACTATAGGTGACAACATCTTTAAAGAGGCAGGAGTCTTCACTGTAGCACTTTTTGGATCAAATGTTTGTATTTCAACCAAAGAAAAGAGCTTTCTGAAGAAAATGTGTGACTTTTCCTGAGAGATACTAGCCTATTCCAAAACTACAGTGTAAAGTAAATTTCTATATCAAATGGTTCATTTGTTTTATATGACTAGAAGCCTGTAAGACAGAAGAGGAGCAAAGAAAGGCAATTTCTCAGCAGACTGAGGTGTGGAAGCAAAAGGTCAAATTTTGTTATATCGCTTCACAAAATGCACACTCACATTCCTGATGATACTGAATGCACCCTTGCACTGATGAAACTGTAATTACAAACTGCCTTGAAACAATATTCTTTGGTTATCAGCTAACTAATGTCAGAAAAATTCTCCCCAAATCCTGACTTTCAGACTGCTCTTCAGGTCACTGCAAAACAGCACTGCATGAATGTCAGTGAACAGCATCTATACGAAGCTAGAAACACGTAGAGTGGAAGACTCTTTGGGGAACTGTTAGCATAAGTAGGCAAACTAAGCTATACATAAAAAACAGACTTCAGAAGAGATTCTGATGGACTGTGGATCTCTGTGGATTTACTTCAAAAGGCAATGACTTTAATGGCCTCAAACCAATACACCATTTCAGAGAACTCACAGTTCTTCTTAAACACACATCTAACCCAGCATTCCCAAAGAGTTACGAAAGGAAGGAGGTGAGGGAGATGTGGCTAGAGAGGAAACAATTTTATACATACTAAAACCCAGTTAATTACCATTTACAGATAATATAATGCAACCTACTAGAGCAATATGGCCAGACACTTTGTCTCGACATTTACTAGTGATCTCTATTGTAATTAAATAATTAGCATAGCACTCATTATTCCAGGATATTATTTAGATGTTGGAATAACAATGAAAGTTATTGCACACAGCCCTAGGATTTAATATTACTTTGAATATATTTTATTAGCACATCTATGCATATTCTGAGAAATACAGGAAGCTTTGCTTAAAGGATGGGCAACAAAACAGAACCTTCCATTCTTCCCTGTGTGCAGTTCCCTTCTACTGTGTGCAGTTCTGGAGCCCCCAGCACAGGAAGGACATGGAACTGTTGGAGACAGTCCAAAGGAAGGCCACGAAGATGATCAGAGGGCTGGAGCACCTGTGCTATGAGGACAGACTGAAGGAGTTGGGGCTTTTCAGCCTGGAGAAAAGAAGGCTTCAAGGAGACCTTATAGTAGCCTTCCAGTATCTGAAGGGGGCCTACAGGAGGGCTGGGGAGGGACTATTCACAAGGTCTTGTAATGACAGGATGAGGGGGAATGGGTTCAAATTGGTGGAGGGGAGATTTGAACGGGATGTTAGGAGGAAGTTCTTCACAGTGAGGGTGGTGAGGCACTGGAACAGGTTGCCCAGGGAGGTTGTGGCTGCTCCTATCCTGGATGTGTTCAAGGCCAGGCTGGATGAGGTCTTGAGTGACCTGATCTAGTGGGAGGTGTCCCTGCCTATGGCAGAGGGTTGGAATTGGATGATCTTTGAGGTCTCTTCCAACCTAAACCATTCTATGATTCTATGATTCCGTAGCTTTTTCTCAAACAAACATCTACCTGAAGCTGACTGCAGTTTAGTTTGTGGTAAGATTAAGGGAGGGGTGTGGAAAGATCTGGATTTAAAAAATAATGTTGTTTTTTTTTAAAAACATCATTTGACATTTATCATTTATAATGATAAATTACACCCATAAAACATTTACTCTTCATTAGGAAATTACTCTATTAAAAAATGGTGTAGTATCATTTCTTAACCATCAACAATATAGTTTAAATTTTATATTGACACAAATTCATTGGAGCATAATTTATAAGCTGTAGAAAAGATTGGGTTTTGCACTGCTTCACAGTGTTATACTTTGTAATTCATTCCCTCCTGTCACCACCACAGGATGCTGACACCATTTATATGTAAGGCTGAGATCAGTGTTCTTTTAAACCATTTTAACCCTGGATTTTTTTCCAAAAACTTTTTTTTAACCACCTGTTTTACAAATGACTCTATTTAAAATTAAGTCAAGTTGATCTCAAACATGAGGACTTTGGTGCTAAGGGACATGGTTTAGTACCAGACTTGGTAGAGTTAAATAATGGTTGGACTAAGTGATCTTAAAGGTTTTTTCCAAATAAAGTGATTCTGAGTCTATGACTTGGAAAAAAGCATTGGCATTGTCCTTGCCCAACCTACAGGTTACTCCTGTTGCAACCTTTTGGATGCAGTTGAGCCTCAGACTTGAAGAGTCAGTTGGTGGGTAAATGCTGAGGCATGGCATGAGAGTAGGCAGATGGCAGAATGGATGGTCAGAAGGCACCTAGAAATTGTATCTGAACTGTATGGCAGACAGAGGGCAAAGGCAATCTCTGGATGTTGTATAACATTTGGAAACACTGAATACAGAATAAAATTTCCAAGAACTTCATGTTGGGGTTCTGGAGTTTGCTTTTGTTGGTTGGTTGGTTTTTCTTTCTTTGTGATTTCAAGCTAGAAGTTTCACCCTTGGCTGAAATTTACTTTGCTGTGAGCTGGAATAGTTTCTATTAATCAGTACTTCCTTGTGGATTACTATTCTGTCTTTTTCACAGAATCACAGAATGTTAGGGATTGGAAGAGACTTCAAAAGATCACCTAGTCCAACCGCCCTGCCAGAGCAGGATCACTTAGAGTAGGTCACATAGGAATTCATCCAGGTGAGTTTTATGTGCCTCCAGAGAAGGAGACTCCACAACCTCTCTGGGCAGCCTTTTCCAATGTTCTGTCACCCTCACACTAAGAAAGTTTTTCCTTATGTTCACATGGAACCTCCTGTGCTCCAGTTTGCACACATTGCCCCTCATCCTACCGTTGCACATCACTGAACAGAGCCTGGCTCTGTCCTCCTGACACTCACCCTTTACGCAGAAAGCAAATCAATAGAAACTGCAACCTGGGGAGTGTAGCCACTTCATGCACCAAGACGATTAAATCTATTTTCTGTCATCTTTGCTCAGTTCTTAATCAAAAATCACATTACTTCTGTCATAGTTGTAGCACACAATTATCCAACCACGCTCAATTACCAAAGATACTTTCTCTTTCTGGTATTCTGTGCACTGTGACACTTCATTACAAGTGATGTTTAGAACAAGCCCCTCAACAGTGGATTCACTGACATAGGAAAATATTATCATTTTGTAACTGAACAAATGTGGGGTCGACCTATGTTGACCTGTGCAGCACAAACAATGCACCACAAGGGGCAGTTCTCAGAAGGTTGCAGCAAAGAGTGCTTGCTTTTATTAGGCATCTACACTATCACACCTAAGCCCAGGAATTTCACAATAAGAAGTACTCCTTTGTGGTTTTTATCAGTATGACATGACAGTTCAAGCAGATAACTGTAGCTGGTAAGACATTTGCTCAGGAAAGAAAACAATAACTTCTGTGTAACAAAGAGGCCTTTCATTTTGACCCCCAGCTCCTCCGAGATGCAGGTATTTCACTGTTCTGCAATGGTTTGAGGTTTGCTGTAGTGATTGGGTCCTAGGTGTGATTTCTGAGATGAATGCAAGGACCAGTTCTCCTGTTCATAAGGAATTTACCTCAATGGAGCTATTTCAGTTTCTGATAGACAATGGTTTGGCCCCCATTTCTTAAGCAGAAAGTTATTTTTCCCTTTTTGAAGTTTCCACTGCTTGACCTTTCAGGTTTGCACAAAATAGACTGTCACCAGATGATAAAATAAGTTCCAAGTTTGCATCTTTCTAACTGAGCCTTTATATTTCCTTATGGACACATGGAAGATTTCTAATTTAATGAGATCAGTGGCTCAGTGAGTCATGCTGCTTCAATCTGTGCACAGATGGGACCCCCACTCAGCTCATAAGTTTGCTCCAATGTAGGATAGGGTTTATTTCCATCACAATGGTCACTCTTTAACAAAGCAGAGCTCTTCTAGAGATTCATAATCTGCACCTACAAGGGAATTTTATTAAGAAAAGTGGAAGAGAAGCCCTAAAAATAATTCCCATTAATAGATGTGCAGATTTTGCTATTGGTAGTGAATGCCACTTGTGGAAGCACCAAAGCACAGAAGTACTTCTCCAGGACGCTGAAGACATAGCAAACTGATTTCAGAACTGCACAACAGTACTAGACAACAGTGTGGCCTTTGTGTAGCAGATCTTGTGAGATTTGAATGCCCTGCTACACTGAAGGATTCTGGGAAGACTTTGAGACAATATCATAAGGCTTCCTGCTTCTGTGAGTTTTCTCTCCCTGGATAAATGGGAAATTTGCTTGGGGATATGGTTTAGGCTGAACTTTGTAGAGTAGGATTGTCGTTTGGACTTGGGGATCCTGAGGGTCCTTTCCAGTCTGAATGTTTCTGTGGTTCTGTGTATCTGCAGCCTTATGACAGAAATATAGTGCAGTAGTGACAAAAAGTTATTTAGCATTAGATCAAAGTTGCCGTTGCCAGGACAGACTGGATTGCCAGACACTGCCCATAATAATCTGTTATTAAGACCAGCCCCGAGAACAACCACTTCTGGAGCCTGTAGTATAGTAACATCTTTGAATAGATTTTTTCATCCTAGTGCCACTGTCAAATGGACAGGTGCTCTTATCAGAATAGCAGTGTGGCAGTTGCTTCTCTTGTGGTTAACCTCTGCAGATCAGTCAATGCATAAGACTGAGCAATAGAGGTGCTTATTATAGTTCCTCCCAGACCATGTCTGAAGGACAGTGACTGGACAGAAGGAAAAATGTTGTTGCTTATTCTATTATAATTCTGTATCTCTGTACTTCTCCATTTTTAAAAACATGTCAGTTCTTCATAACTCTCCCTGTTTAATCAACAGGGATCACATATTTCATCAACTTTTTTGTAAACCATCTCTGTATTCTCTCCCATACTCATGGAATGCTTTTTTAAAAAAAATCACAAAGGCATTATTATTCTAACAGTTTATTCCTCAGGGCCAGGATATCTGCAGGAAATTACAAGCTAATAATAGCTATACAGAAAACTAGTGAGGATATTCAAAATACTTTCAAAGAGATTCTAATCCTCACTCTTTGGGTTAGATTATCTCTTGACTGGTAGATGTCACCACCATGCTTTTTAATCTCTTTGTTAAACACTGTAATGTCTCTGCATGGAGCTGAGCCTACAGGTGGTCCACAAATTTTACCCTGTGCAGTGAACCAGAGGAGCACAGCAGAATGTGGAGGGTTATCTCTACTAAACTCATGGCTGAGAATATAAAGAAGGTTTGGACTTCAGATCATGGAGGGTTCCATACATTTAATGTGTTACATTTCAGGAGTTCAGACTTTATCCTCCTCAAAATCTTGTGGACTTCCCACAGTCTTGTGAAGCCAAGGCTACAGGTAAGTTTATAGAGCCATTCACCCAAGCTGGCTCTGGAGGATTCTATGAATTGCTCCAGAATTGCCTGGGAGGCAACAAAGAGCAAACAAAATAGAATTGTTTCATAGATGAAGACATAAGAATTTACACTGCTTTCTTCTCTTGTGCTTTCTTCAGGGAACACTGTAATTATACTGAGGTTATGTTTGGTCCCAGTAACATCCTTTACATCCAGACCAGTTCCCCAGACTTCAATGGAGTTAATACAGATTTACACAAGTGAAAGCAAGGATGAGCTCTGGTACTAATTTAGGACATGTCTGCCAGTACAGATGGAGCTGAGAGGGTTTATTGTTGTGTTTGTTTTCTACCTTTGTTTGAGATCCTTCTGAGAAGGGAACAATTTTTAAATCTCACAACACTGGTGATGTTACTCCCCCCTGTAAATTCTACCAGAGCATGAGATGGCCTGGTACTCAAGTAAATCATGATGGCTTAAAAAAAACAGCCTCATGAAAAACAATTACTAAAATCATCATCCTGTAATCTCTCTGAAGGTGATTAACTTCCTGTGATGAGCAGATCTATTCAAATACTCCTGCCTATTGTAAAATTAATCACCCAAGTAACAGTTTGTGTGACTGCAGCCCAAGGAGCAGACTCAAGCTCTTCATCTAGGCAAAACCCCAAGAAGGATATGGAACTGCTGGAGAGGGTCCAGAGGAGGGCCACAAAGATGATCAGAGGGCTGGAGCACCTCTGCTAGCTTTTCAGCCTGGAGAAGAGAAGGCTTTGAGGAGACCTTATAGTAGCCTTCCAGTATCTGAAGGGGGCCTACAGGAAGGCTGGGGAGGGACTATTGACAAAGTCTTGTAATGACAGGATGAGGGGGAATGGGTTTAAATTGGCAGAGGGGAGATTTAAATGGGATGTTAGGAGGAAGTTCTTCACAGTGAGGGTGACGAGACACTGGAACAGGTTGCCCAGGGAGGTTGCGGCTGCTCCCTCCCTGGATGTGTTCAAGGCCAGGCTGGACGAGGTCTTGAGCGACCTGTTCTAGTGGGAGGTGTCCCTGCCTATGGTGGGTGGTTGAAACTAGATGATTTTTCAGGTCTCTTCCACCCTAAACCATTCTATGATTCTAAGGTCATGTAGAGTTTTGCCTAAGCAATAAGTGCTGAATTTATTGCTTGATGGCTGTGAACCTAAAAGAAGTTTGCTACATTTTAATTACAAAGATTGTTAGGACCTGCATCTTCATTTGTCGTTTTTCTTTCTCCTTCCAGCTGCAGGCAGTGAAACTGAAAGAAACAGATGGATCCACTCTCTCGGCAGACCGTGTGGCTGGTGACACCACCACAATTTTTGATTTTTCTATATTGGGATGGCCTACATGGAACCTGTAAGACAGGACTGAGACGGAGAAGCATGCCATGAAGTAGAATATTTTGTTTTTCCTGTTGTCCAATATGTCCTGGTGTCCACTGTTTGGAGAAAGTATTGATTTCATGATAGAAAAAGAGATTTTGTTGTTCTTGAGCTCTGCTTTTACTGTGGAGTCAGAAATCTTCCAGGTTTTGTGCATTACTATATTGCTTTAAAGGACAAAACCACCCTTGCTTAGATCAGTGCCACATTTGTACAACCAATCTTCCCAGTGTAAATATTAAAAATCATATTCCTAGGAATAAAAGACAGAAGGGTAAGATCTTTTTTGGGCTTAATATGATTTACCTGTGTATTTATGCCAGCACAGGCTTCAAGTGTATCACAAAGTTAGAAGGAGTAATACAACTCATTCTTACTCTACAGTAGTGCAAATCTAGAGTAACTTCTGTATTCAATATTCTCTCTCAAAAGTAGTGTGGGAAAAAAGTCAAAGCAAACACACTGAAGATGACTTGCAGAATTTGAAATAAAATAAGATACATATGGGGAGGAAATTGCATTCTAATGATTGGATTATATATTTCAAGCACATTTCTGGGGCCCGTGGCATATCTATAAAGGAGACGGATTTAGTAATGGGACTGTAGTATATTAATGTAAATCTAGACCTGCTGCAGTATCACCATGTGAGCCCCATTAATTCTGTAAAATCTTGCTGATATATTTTTTTTCTCCTCAGCCTAAGTGGTTAATTAATAATTTTGTCATCTGAATTCTTATGTAAGAAAACATTCATAATAGCAATTACTCATCTAGAATATTCTCAGCTGAATGATCGGGTACAACAGGTCAGATTTCCCAGTGGTTTACTCTTTATGTAGTTGCCCTGAATCATAGAAGGTTTATGTTTTTCAGGATCTGACCCAGGAAACACAATTCTGGGAGCCATCATAGTTTCTGTTAAGGCTGTCCAAATTTATAGCTCTGAATCAGAGCCATCCATGATACGGTTTGGATGCAGAGTTCAGATAACTCAAAATTTTCCCTTCATGAGAGATCTCAAAAGTTTTTACAATATGAAGAACAAAGCCACCTGTAGGGGGGCACCTGGGTAGTTGAGCAGGAAGTTCCGTGCTGCTGATGCAAGACATGGACATCTTGACCCTGGTGGGACAAAAGCCCTGGGAAAAGCCTACAGAGCTGTACATCAAGGAACAAGAGAATTACACATTGCTTTTTCTTGAGGAAATTGGGCAAGACGGTTCTTAGGCAAAGCAGACCAGAAATGCAAACAATGTAATTGTTGAGCAAGTAATGAAAAATTTTGCTTGCAGTTCTGAGTGTATAAATGCCCTGCCAAGATACCAGTGAAATAGTCTCTGTGCTTACACCAAGTCGGAGTCCTGTCTCTCAATCACTGTCAAATGGTGCCCTGTGTGAGGACGCAACAATCTGCCTACCTTAGCGGTTGACAGTGAGCCCTGCAGGACTGAAGTGCTGCTGAAAGGAGGCAGGAGCTATCAAAGAATCCCTCCAGGATAAGGAAGTGAGCTGTGAGGAGCATGGGTCATGGAATGTCCACCCAAGAAAGAGATGTATTTGAACTAATGACTAAACTCTTAGAAAAACATCAGAATAATTTATCCCCTCATGATTAAAAATGATACTAAAGTAGACTGTGGGCAGAATGTTGGGGGTAACACCAACCACCATCTTTACAAAAGATTTATGGGACCAGGTGGGGGTCAAGTTGTGGCATGCAGCCACTAAGGGGGATAAACAGGCAATGAATATGCTTCCCTCTTGGAGGGCAGTTTTTGAAGCAATGACAGCTCAAGAGAAATCACACAAAGCAAATAATGTAGACAATTCAACCACTCATGCTAATATTACTGAGGCTCCCACATCCTCGTGGCCCGGTGGGGATATGATGATACAGCCATCAGCTCTCCCTGTTTCGAACAGGAAGGAGGAAAATAATTCAGTTAAACCAACTGGGGTCTTTGCTATGGGCTATAACCCAGATGACAGTGGGAGTGAGGACAAGAATCCTTTTGATCTTGGTGTCATTGACCCTGAAGAAGAGCCAGATTTCTTTACCCTGGATGTCTGTGAAAATTGGGCTTGCTTAAAGAGGCAGGCTTTAAAGGAGGCAGAGTTGGACATTGCTCAAAGAATAGTGGCTCAAAAAATATATCGGGGACAGCAGAGTCCTCAATGGGAGTCAGTGCCTTTTTCTGTTATAAAAGAGCTTTGACGCACTGTAACTGAACATGGAATCAGCTCCTCATATTTCTCCATCTTACTTACTTCTGTATTTTGTGCCTATACTACGACTCCTCCCTCTCCCCCCTACCTGATCTTAAATCAATTGCTCAACTTCTTTTAACTCCTACACAATTTACCCTATGGGAAATGGAGTGGCAAAAAGGGCTTCAAGCGCTGTTAGTGAACTATGTAGGACATAATAAACCAGCCCTGGCTGCCCTTACCATGGACCATCCTATGGGAACAGGACAACACACAGATCCTGCTGCCCAAGCTCCAGAGTGCCCCAGAGAAGGCTTAGACAGTATTTGTGAAGAGGTACAGTCAGCCTTATTAAAGATCCCTGACACACAAAAACCACAGAAAGAATTTACATCTATCATGCAACAACCCCAGGAACCTTTTATGAACTTTGTTGACTGCCTCAAACAAGCAGTAGAGCACCACATAGATAACCCCCAGGCCCATGAAATTTTGCCCCTGAAATTGGCTGCTGAAAATTCAAATGAGGATTGCAAAATGCTCCTCAAATCTCTGCCTAACCATAATCCGACACTGGTTGAGATGGCCAAAGCCTGTAATCGCATCAATACCTTAGAGCATAAGTATGAAGCCCTGGCTGCAACCTTTCCTGCAACATTTCCAGTTCTAAGAGGTCCCTCTGAAAGCATGGGGGTCTGCTTTCATTGTGGGAAACCTGGCCATCTAAAAAAGGACTGCTTTTTCCTTGAAGGAGCTAAGCCAAAAACACCAGCTATGTGTCCAAGATGTAACAAAGGTTGACATTTTGCTAACCAATGCCATTCTAAGTTTGATACTCAAGGATGTCCACTTCAAGGAAACTGGGCTCAGAGTGCAGGATGGTGCCGTGCACAGACACAAATGCCTCAGCTGACTCCAGTGAGAACTCCTCAGGTCTTTGCCCAGCAACCTCTGGCAGAGCAGAGGTGGCCCTGGCAACCACCACAACTGTGATGATATTAGATTCAACTGTTCATTTACTCCCCACAGGAATTTCTGGACCCTTAGGGACTCATGACAATGCTTTACTAACAGGAAGATCATCAACTACCCTTTTGGGACTCTGTTCACCAAAGGGTGATAGACTCTGACTCTAGAGAGGAAGTGAAAATTTTGGTTTGGACCCCCTTTCCACCTTGTACAGTTCCAAAGAGAGCAATCATAACACAGTTAATTACTTTACTGAATGAACTGCCAAAAAAGGAGGAAGGTCAATTAAAAAGGAAAGGAGGATTCAGCTCCATGTGGATTCCTCAGATATTATGGGCTCAGGCAATTTCAGATAAACACCCTGTCTATAAGTGTGTCATGAGTTATCAGGGACAAGAAGTTACACTCACAGGGATAATAGATACTGGGGCCAATGTAACCATTATTTCTAGGGTGAAATATCCCCCCGAATAGCCTCTCACTGAAACGCCTTCGGTTTTAGAAGGGATAGGAGGAAGGAGCTGCAGTCACCAGAGTCATAATTTGGTCCAGATAGAAGGATCTGAAGCCAAAATAGCATCTGTAAAACCATTTGTTCTATCAGTACCGATAGTACTTTGGGGGAGGGATGTAAAGTCACAATGGGGAATGAGAATTCAATCTGGTTTTTGACAGGGGCCATTGCAGTGCATGACACCCACAATACCCTAAAATTAACATGGAAAATGGATCATCATGTCTGGGTAGACCAATGGCCCCTGCCTTTGCCGAAACTATGTGCATTTGAAGTGCTTGTCTCAGAACAGCTTGATAAAGGGTGTATAGTTCCCTCAACTAGCCCATGGAACTTCCATGTGTTTGTCATTCAAAAATCAACTGGCCATGGAGGATATGGGGGACCCTGCAACCTGGTCTCCCGTCTCCCACCATGATCCCAAGAAATTAGTATTTAATAATTATTGACTTAAAGGACTGTTTCTTTACTATCCTCTGCACCCAGAGGATGCCCCTGGATTTGCCTTTTTGGTACCCAGTACTAATATACAAGCACCCTTGTAAAGGTATCCCTGGTGGTTTTGCCTCAAGGGATGAAAAATAGCCCTACCATCTGTCAGTGCTTTGGTGCAAAAGTCCTCAGCCCAATTCATAAACAGATGCCTGTGGTCCTTTATCATTATATGGATGATATTCTCATAGCTGCAGAAAAGGAGGACATCATGGAAGAGGCCTTAGCCCTTGTTATCAAGGCTGTAACTCAGGCAGTGTTATGCATAGCCTTGGAAAAGGTACAACAGCAGTTACCATGGAAATACCTTGGCTGGTGCATTAGAACCAGATTATTAATCCTCAACCTCTCCAAATTCAGACAGAGATTTGTAATTTGCAATGATGCCCAAAAGGTCTTGGGAACAATTAATTGGGTCCATCCTTTGTTGGGAATATCAAATTTGGATTTAGGTCCTCTATTTGATGTATTAAAAGGAGAAATGGATCTTTTGTCACCATGGGCACTAACCTTAGAAGCTCAGCAAGCATTAAGCACCATGGCTGACACAATTTCAAAATGGTAGGCAGCCCGATGGGCCCCTGAATTACCCTTTTTATTGATTATTTTGGACCTGGTTAAACAACCTCATGCATTGATTTTTCAGTGGGATCCTAATGCTCCAGACCCTTTATTGATCATAGAATGGGGGGCTTTTGGCACATCATTTATCAAAAACTACAAGCACGTAGCATGAGATGATGGTTATACTCATCATCAAAGACAGAGAGAGATTGGCAATGCTTTGCAATTGGTCTGATTTATCTACCCATCACAAATACTTACCTACAGTGGTTATTACAGACTTCAGGTGTACTCCAAATGGCTTTGGCAGGCTTTGCTGGACATCTCTCTTCTTGTGCCCTGAAACATAAATTAATTTCAGCAAGCTTTAATCTCCTATCACAACCAAAGAAAAGTAAGGTTCCCCTAAAGGTGTTAACTGTCTTTACAGATGGATCAGGAAACAAACACAAATCAGTTGTACTTTGGAAAGAACCAGGATCTGACTAATGGAAAACAGATGTTGCCACTGTCCTGGGTTCCCCACAAACTGTTGAACTGGCAGTGGCGGTAAGAGCTTTCCAACAATGGCCTACACCTTTTAATTTAATTACTAACTCTTCTGATGTTGCTGGCATAGTTGAATGAGCCGTACCTGCTGTCTTAAAAGAAGCACCTCATAAGTACCTATTTCACTGGTTACAACAGCTTGTTTTTCTTTTAGATATCAGAACCCAACTGTATTTTGTGGTGCATATTTGTTCCCATACTACATTACAAGGTTTTTTAGCTGAAGGTAATCACCAAGCAGATCTGCTTACACTTGCGGTGTAGGCATTACCAGACCGACTGGCACAAGACTTTTTTGACCAGAACGCAGCTGCCCTTTTGAGAAGCTTTGGGATATCTCAGTGACAAGTTGCCAATATTACAGTGGTCTGCCCTGGTTGCCAAAGGCATTCTTTCCCCTCAATAGCAGGAGGAGTTAACCCTAGAGGACTTCAAAGTCTTTAGTTGTGGCAAACAGATGTTACTAATTTTTCAGAACTTTGGCACCTCAAATACATCCATTCCTCTATAGACATTTTTTCTTTATTTGCATCCTGCCATACAGGAGAAGCTGCTAAAGATGTCTGTCAACATTTCACAGAAGTATTTGCTGTCCTAGGTGTACCTAAAACAGTTAAGGCTGAGAATGGACTGGCATATATTTCACAAAGGGTAGATAAGTTCTTGAGTCTTTGGGGAGTGTCACATACCACAGGCATTCCCCATTCTCCTGTAGGACAAGCTATAATAGAACAGGCTCCTGCTTCCTTGAAGTGTCTTTTGTTACAACAGAAAGGGGGAAATGGGGGAGCTTACAGCATATGAATGACTACAGAAAGTTCTTTATGTCTAATTTTTTTAATTACTCACTGATAGATCAAGCTCCCCCTGTTGCAAGACATTTTGGAAAAAAGCACACAATCAGAAACAAGGCAAAAAGCCATGGTACTTATTAAGGACCTTGAAACAGGCAAAATTATGGGCCTCTGTCGTGGAAGGTTAATAGGCCTATTAAATTCCCTGGCTTGCCCCACTCTTCTGCTGATGAGGGAAGCAAGGGCAGGAGGAAAACAAAGACTTGGGCCATTATGTTCCCTCCCAAAATGATAAACAGGTACCCATAGGTGTTTAGGCACTTGTTAGTGTCTTGCCCAAATAAGGGCAAGCAAGCCCTGGGTTCACCTAATGTAGTCAGTTTTGCAAATGCCATTCCAACTGGGGAACCTCTGTGGCCAAAGGAGCCATTACACTTCGGCAAATAATTGAGCTAAGTTGTAAGCAGTTGTGCTGCTCTGTGCTGCCTCTGCCCCACTGCTCTGCCTCGGTGTGTGCTGCTCTGCTCTATGTTCTTCTCTGCTCAGACAATCTGCTTCTGCCTCACTGCTCCCAGCTTGGACAATGTGTTCTGCTCTGCCTCATGCTTCAGACCAGCTTAGCCCTGATGTTTTGGGTTTGAACTACCTGGAAACTTAAGTGCCTGAAGTTTAGCAGTAGAAGGAATTAAGTGCCTCATAATGTGGTGAGAAGTGCCACCGACATTGTGCTCTTTGCACATCTGCAAGAGATCCTGCCTGCACCTCTGCCAACCTCTGTGCCAAGAGGAACTAGGATCAGGTCAGAGATCATCTGCCTCTTTCCCAGCACCTAGGGAGCCTAGGAAGATTTAGAAGCCTGCTAGAGCCTAGGAAGATTTAGAAGTCTCTCAACAGCTGTCAAGACTCCAAGCAGTTCCAATACTGCCGCAAAGGAGTGAGGGAGTATCTTGAAATCTCTACTCCACCACCGTGAGTAGAACAGACTTCCCCTGGTCTCAAAAACCTTGCTTAGTCTCCTTACAGGTAAAAGATTCAAGAATTGACTGTACTGCTTCTGCTGCTACCACTGGAGTGAGCAGGCTTTTCAAGTCTTCCCTATAAAACAGCCATGCCTTCGTCCTTCTCAGATAATGTGACTCTCATGTTTGAGAAGCAGCATCTCTTACCTTGCTTCCTAAATTCTTCAGTTTCCTATTTTGCATTAAAGCAAAACTCCTAACTCTCAAACTTTCACAGGGCAGATTAGGCTGTCCCCTGCTCATCTGCATTTCATATCCCCCCTTTGTGCTTTAATGTTGTTTGTTACCACCAACAGGTCTTCCCTTTTGAGTCGGGATTTGTAGGGAGAGAGTTAAAAAGTTGTGGGGTTGTTCTGTTGTTTGGAGTAATTTTTTTTGTGTTTTTTTGTTGGTTGGTTTGGGTATTTTTGTTTGGGGTTTTCTGTTGTTTTTTGGGGGTTTTATTTTCTTGTTTGTTCGAGGGGTTTTGTAACTTTTTCTTTTAGATCAAATCCTGAAGCCTCAGATTTCAGGCTCTTATCTTGCTAGAAATTATATCACTCTTACTACAGTTGCTCTAGGAAAACCTCAGCTCACTGTGTCCAAATAAATCTTTACAGCTCACTGTGTCCAAATAAATCTTATGTCATCCACGTGTATGCAATGAAGGAATCAGATGATTACCCAGCACTGCTTGTCTCTGTGGCCACTGTGTGCAGTTCTTCACAGTTTGATGGGGCAGGTCTGGATGAGTGAAAAGAGAAAAATCTGTATCTGTAAGCTATGTAAGGTGAGGCTCAGGTCTGAGTTTTGCCTAGGGTATTTATTATAAAATGTAGTATAAATAACCACAGTATATCAATCAGACTGATTAAAGACAGTAAGTAGTACTGTGCTGGCTGACTCCCAGTGGGTGTGGAGAAGCACTGTCAGCTATGAACGTTTGCCCAGATCTTACTAATGGAATGAAGCTGTCTACAGTCTGCCCTTATCTTTGTCTAAATATGAGCGCCTTGTATAAAAGTTCGAATTATCCTCAGCAGCTCTGTTGAGAGAAAACAGACAATTGTGCTGTTTGCTTCATAGCTGTGGTAGCCAACCCTGGCAAAGATTACATTTTTGTGGGTTATTTTAGACAAAGGCAAGTCTAGACTTTTGGTCAAAATTGTCTGGCCTATGGGTTCATTCATAAAACTAATTTCATAACTGCTTGGCAAGGAAATGTTCCTGGCCAAGGAACTGCCTTCTCTGTTCCCTGCTGTTCTGGCAGACTGTTTTCAATGCCAGCTAGAGGCATAAGATGACAGAAATAAATAACTTCCTTATCACAGAAATGTTCAGGATGGAAAAGACTCACGATCACCAAGTCCAACTGATAACCCTACTCTACAAGGTTCATCCCTAATCCATATCCCCAAGAACCATATCCAAGCAACCTTTAAACACATAAACAACCTTTAAACACATATATACCTTCTCCCCTAAGGCCTATGTGTTCTGAGAGGCACAGAGAAGAGATCTGTCAACAAACTTGTCAACAAACAAAACAGTCTTACAACTTACACTGCTGATCCTTGCCTCTTTGGACAAGTAGAAGGAGGAGGCCTTTCACAGAAGCTGTAACCAGAGATGCCATGCCACACAGCTAACACAGATAATTGTGAATGCATGGCCTTCTGAAACACATCCCATAACTGAAGTGTCTAAAACAGACTATAAGTGCTTTAAATAAAGGTGACATACCTAGCTATACATGCAAATATGATGTTTTGCATTAGAAAGAACACCAAACATTTCATCTTCTGCAGATTCTGTGGCACAAGCTTTCTACACTGATGGCCAAATGGCTACCAAGGGGGTTACACACAAGCAAATCTGCTCTGAAGGCAAGTGGATGCAAACTTGTTACTTGCCAGACTGGGAGGAATTTTGTTTGGATTTGCCTCTGGTCTGCAGAGGAGCACAACTTCGAAGCATCTTGGAGCACAGAAAAGGAAAATTTAAGAGAATTCAATTTTTTTTTTAGTACCCTGTGTTCAGCCCTGCTTATTGGGAAATGTGTCAGCATACTATAAAGGTGAAGATTAGCAATTTTCTGAAGAAATAATGTAACTTTTAACTCTATTCTTGTTAATATCGCTATCAGACTTCACCTACCTAGTTTAGTTTAAAACAAACCAAAAAATGCCAGGAAAACCCAACAAAAATAACAAATCCCTCCCCACAAAACAAACTTGCTCTTACTTGTCCACCAGAACCAGTCTAAGAGTTTTTGAAGTGGAGAGTGGGAGACCTGAGGACCTATATGTGAGTATTATAATTTGGGGAAACCAGCTTGAGAATAGAGCTTGTCTTGGCCAGTATTTGCTTTTATGTTACTGTCTCTCATTGAAAAGAGAGGCATCGAAGCCCAACTGACATGAGCACTGACACTGAAATTGTACTTCTAACCTGTGCAAGAAATGTTTTCCCTTTTAAAGCAGGTTTAATTTTTCATCACATCATAGCTAAAACATTCTCATGACCAAACAGTTACAGGAACTCTGCTCTGGAAGCACAGCAGAACAAGTCCAAACTGAAGCAGTTCTCAGAATACCACAGCTTTGGAAAAACTGCCATTCCTTCACTGCCGACAGCACTGAACGGCACAAGGGGCTCAAGTTCTGTGATTTTGTTAAGATACAAAGATGTGGTGTTAAGTGGACGGGTTCACAAGGGGCTCTTTAATGATGCTTAAGGAGGAGTGAGTGGCTAGAATGATTGGCAATTTATTGATTACAAGTTAGCGCAGATCACTTAGATCATGTAGTGGTTCTTAAGGCACCTGAGGCAATTACCTAGTATGTACTTGAGGAAAAGAATGTGAGAAAGCGAAGGTAATGGGGTAAGATCAGAGGTAAGAGGATACAAGTATCATCACTCAGGTTCCAGCAGTGTCTTGTGTGGTCAGTGCCTTCTTGGTGGTGAGTGCACTCTGACAGTTCGTGGAGCTGCCTTTTATTCCTGAATTCTCCTTCATGCCCTGCCTATGGGTGCTTAGAAGAGGTGTTCCCAAAGCAAGGTCACACACCACTCATGTGATGGCACAGGTGCATTGGGTGCTGTGGTGGTCACAAAATGCTAAGTGTCCCTACTCTGGGTGACTGCACTTCACCTTTGTTTGCACAAGCTTGGCTGTGAAGCAATGGCCTGAGTTGGCACAGATGAGATGTAGGCATGCAAGCAGTGCCTGAACTGCAGCATAACATTCCAAGAGTAGACCGTCATGGATGCTTGAATACGAAGAAAGGGGAGCAGAGAAGGAGTCAGCCTGAGACAAACTTCTGCAATAGCACAGAAACAGTTTGTACAGAACAAACTTCTATGGGGATACAGCTTCTATAGTCAGATATTGTCAAGACAGAGCATTAAGACTATAGCTTGGTGATGGCAATATTTACCATTTTAATTTTCAGGACTCAGGCCACAGTGATCTTAGATTAAAGGTTGGATTGAACTTTAGCTACGTAAGGACTGGCAGGGAGAAGAGAGAAAGCACTTCAAGGGAGAGTTGGGTACTATGTCTTCTGACTAAAAATAATCAAAGTGATATTTTGGGAGTGGGTTGGCTATTGGTGACTTCCATGTAATTTTTTGCTATAAGCACCATTCTAAGACACTTTGCCATTCATGTATTGGCTGCTAACTTGGAAGCAATGGGAATCTGATGAAAAAAAGGAGTACAAACTGTAGGTGTGCAATTCTGAACATGAGAGTCCATGAGAGATCTTTGGAGCATTTCCCTCTTTCATAAAGCCAAAGTACTTCGGCATTGCTATGGAGGATTCTAATTCCTTGCTCTGGACAGAGTGGAAGAACAGGGCATCTAACAGCAGGATCAGGAAAGTTAATAAAGCAACATAAATATTCCTTCAACAGCAGTTAATACATTATATAGAGTGCCATATCAATTAATTCTATTACCCTACAGTGAGGGTAATAGAACCTTACACTGGAACAGGTTGCCCAGGGAGGTTGTGTCTGCTCCCTCCCTGGAGGTGTTCAAGGCCAGGCTGGATGAGGCCTTGAGCAACCTGTTCTAGCAGGCGGTGTCCCTGCCTATGGCAGGGTGTTGGAACTGGATGATCTTTGAGGTCTCTTCCAACCTAAGCCATTCTATGATTCTATGATAATAAGGTCTCTTCATTTTGTTTAAAGGAGTTGCTTGAGACTCAGTGTTAGCTTGTAGAGCTGTCATTTAAGACACAGCATGAGAATAAACCAATCTGTTTTCTGCTAGTATCTATTAAGAAAGTCACACAAAAGCAGTTTTTCTCTCACTCAACAGACACTGATTTTAGCCTGTCTAATACTGCCAATGGGCTTAGTTAAATAGCTTATATTTCTTCTTGTCCTTCAGTTATGTCTTTCATTTGATGGATCTTCAGTCTATTTCTTTATGGAAAAAATCAGAATGGATTCTTTTTAGTTGTGTTTTTTTTTTTCACCCCACAAACATCCCATACACAATCACTGTCCCAACTGTTCCTATTTGTACATATTTTTCATATAAGCTTTTCAAAGCTTCCTGTACACATTCATAAAGTTTATGTGAAAAAAAAAAATCTGCCTTTCACCAGTTTCAGATATGAGACCATTTCATTCTCAAAGAACACAAGAAGGAAGAGAAACTTCTTTATGACTTACACTTAATTTTTGAAGGAATGGGGAGTGCAAAAAGACTGCATTAGCTGAATCACACTGCTTGATCTCGAATGTAGAAAGCAAGAGCCAAAGGAGCAAGAGCTGGACAAGACTTGTGTGGTTTCAAACACTCCCTTGCATGCGTGGCCTACTTGGTCCTGGTGCTGCCTGCTGCTAAACATGGCTATTCAAGTCTTGAGTTGACTAAAAGACCTTGATGGGCCAAGGTCAATTGTATGAGGTTTAATAAAGCCAAGTGCTGGTTTCTGCATTTGGGTCACACCAACCTTATGCAACACTATGGGCTTGGGGCAGAGTGGCTAAAAGGTTGCCTGACAGAAAAGGGTCTTGGAGTGCTTGTTGACAGCCATCCGAATATGAGTCAGCAGTGTGCTCAAGTGGCCAAGAAGGCCAACAGCATCCTAGCCTTTATCAGGAATAGTGTGACCAGCAGGAGTAGGAATGTGATTATTCCCCTTTACTAGATACTGGTGAGGCCACACCTCAAATACTGGGTTCAGCTTTAGGCCCCTGTCTACAAGAGGGACTTTGAGGTACTGGAGTGCATCCAGAAAAGAGGAAAAAAGGCTTCTGAAGGTTCTAGAGAACAAGTCTGATGAGGAATGGCTGAGGGAACTGGGGTTGTTTAGTCTGGAGAAGAGGAGGCTAAAGGGAGACCTTATAAGGAGGTTGTGGTGAGGTGCAGTTCTCTCTAGTATCAGGTGATAGAACAAGAGGACATGACCTGAAATTGTGCTGGGGAAAGTTTAGGTTGGATATTAGAAAAAAAATCATTACTGAAAGAATGGTCAGGCTTTGGAGGTGGTGGAGCCACCACCCCTGGAGGTGTTCAAGAAACCTGTGGACATGGCACTTTGGGACATGTTTAAATGCCCATGGTGGTGTTAGGTCAATGGTTGGACTCAATAATCTCAGTGATTTTTTTCCAAACAGAACATTTCTGTGATTCTGTGTTTCTATAGGGGTGCAGGATGCAAGTTTGATGTATTTATTCAGCTGAACAGTCTTTTTTTTAATTAAAAGAGACAGAGATACTGTTACATTGGAGAAGTTAATATTTTTGAGGGTAATGTTTGTTTCCTCATTTATCCACATGCGAGTATTTATAAACAGGATCGATGACATTTTATTATTGCATTTTGGCTAAAACAAAGAACCAGCTGAATTCAGTTAGTCTGTCCACTGGTTTATTGTTGTTTTGGTTTTGGGGTTTAAAATTATTTTTAAAAGCTTTTGTAGCATGACTTTGGAGAATGCTATATATTTTCTTCAAAACATAGTTAATGCTTTTTGGATAAAAGGAGTTATTTAACTACAATGGAATGTTATTTCCTTAATGACATGAGAAGTTTGGGATAGAGTTTGTTCCACACTTGCCAGGATAATCCAAGCCAAATCCATTGAAGCTTGTCCGTTTTCTTTGTGTTTATACAAGCAGAGCTTAGCAACAGAATGTATTTGAGACTGCAGCCCTTACTCAGGGAACATCCCCACTGAGATTTGCCTAAGTTTTGAAAGATTATGCACGGTTGGAATCAGTTCATCAATATACAATTTCCCCCACACTTTCTTCCACCCCCAGGCATCAGCACAACTGGACAGAGCCCAGTTTGAGTGCACATGAACTAGTCCCAGATAATAACATCACTGCAGTCTCGCTGAAACAGTGTATCTAATCTTGGCAGCCACAGGAGAACCCTGGGGTTTATCTCAAATTTGGCTCAGGGAAAGTAGTTTTTAGCTTAAGTGTCAGTAAAGATTCATGCATTACTGATAGCATCTGAGGTACGTACGAGAGAATAGGATGAAGACAATTCTACATGTTCTTCTAGTTTAAATGAAGAGTCTGAGCCTGAACCTAGTTTTAAGTATGTGTGTATTTGGGGAAAAAAAAAAAAAAAAAAAAAAAAAAAAAGGTTTTCAATGTAAAGAATTCTAGTAAAAGTATTGTTTTAATCAGAAATGTGTTCTCACAAGGGATAAAAAACCCCAAAACCTGAAAAGTGTCATGGAAGATCAAAACACGTTGTATTGTACAAGCTGATTGGGTTTTTGGCGGGCAGTCCTGAGGAGAGTAAGAAATAATTTCCAAAA
>VWZI01002988.1:83058-142514 GCA_013396835.1 Psilopogon haemacephalus | reverse complement strand
TTTTTTCGTCTGCAGTAAAGACTCAGCTCCCATTCTGCACTTGAAGGAATTATCTGGGTTATGGTGGTGTCTGATTTCCAGCAGCTGTGGGCACGGCTTTGGTTAGTCTGATGTGTCTTTTAAGTAAACTAGTGTTGAACGCTGGTACTTCGGTCCGACGCTGTGTGCTTACCGAAGAAGTGTTTATTACAACTAGGAAGAGAATATTCAAGACCAGTTACAGTTAATCAATACTCACAGGCATAGAGCAATTTGAACGTAACCATTTGCAGCAGTTTAGTTCTTGTTAGGAGTTGGTAATAATTGCTGCCACAGCTTCTGCTTCCAGAAACTAGTTTTAAGGACTAAAAGGAAAGAATGAGGTCTAAAATCAGAAAATCAGTCAGGGTTGGAAGGGAACGCAAGGATCATCTAGTTCCTACTCCCCTGCCATGAGCAGGGTCACCCTACCCTAGATCAGGCTGGCCAGAGCCTCATGCAGCCTGGGTGCTGTTGGTGCTGACAGCATCCTGTGATGAGATGCTTATTTTATAAATATTGATATGTTACTAATGTAATTATTAAAGCTTTCTTCAGGATCCCTTCCCCAGTGCTTTGCTGGATGAGGTTATATATTCCTCGAATACCTAAGTTGTACTTCCATCACGTGTGGTGAACTTGCAACTTTTTCATATGCAAAGGAATCTTGCTCACCAGATTTTGAGATGCTTTGCTCTAGATACGTGGTGGCTCTGAATTTTGAATGTGCTGATGTTATTCAGATGATAGGGTAGCATCTTTGTAGGGTATTGTCAGTAAAGGAAGCCAAGGTGGAAAAAAATAAATACTACAACAAATTTCCTCTTGAAAAACCATCCCAAATTAATTTGCAGAAGAGATCTGTATATTTTCCTCAGAAATGCTGACATCCCTTTATCATAGCCTGTGGTTTTCTTGATTTTGTTCTTTGGTGGTTTAGTGGTTTATTTTTCTGTCAGATGATCTCCAAATTTCTTTGCTCCTCTTACTTCCAAATTAGCTTCCAGCATGTGAACCATGCAAGTAACCTTATGAGCTATGGAGGTCTTACTTGCAGTCTCCAGTGGCCACAACCAAGTTAAGCTGTGTTTCTAAAAAGCCAACCAAAAAATGTATCCTTGTAAAAGCAACCCCAAGAATTAATGCAGTGAAACTTGGGGATTTGTAAGTCATCATACCGTAGCCATCTTGACAAGATGTGGTCCTGCTCCTGCTTTAGACATAAGACAATACAAATGATAGGGAAATATTATTTAAAATACTTGCTGAAGGAAAGAAATCTCTCATGTTATGTGGTCTGGCAGGGTAGCCAGTTGGCTAGCTGAGGGTCCATCGTGGTCATTATGTGTTACAGAAGTCCCATTTCCACAAACCTCATTCAATTGAAGAATCATGTTGAAGAGCATTAATTCAAGAAATGCATCCACATACTTGAAATGAATTAGCATCTTTAGGGGCTATGATATAGGTTGTCTAATTTAGATAGAAGTAGTTCTCAGCTGCATACGTAGCCATATGTCTGTTAGCGTCACTATGTCAATCAGCTGAACTTAAATGGAGCTGCAGTAGGTTTGTGCACTCCTGCGTTGTCAGCTTTGTTTCTATTAATGCAGTGCTTAACTGGGATGTGACAGGGTCTTGATTTTAAAATACTTGATAAGAATAAATAGCAAAGGTGAACCACTGTACATCTGGGTGTAATTCTGGCTTTTTCAAAGGCAGAAGCATTAAGCATTATTACTTTACCTTTTGTTTTACTTAGGGCTCAGAGATGGACTCATCAGAACGCTCAATAATCAGAAGTGAGCAGAAATCCAGGTAACTTGTTGCAAAGGTTATACAAAACTGTGTCTTAATGAAAACCTGAAAACACAGTGGAATGTGTTACTAGAAAATTGAATATGAGAGCAGCATCATGCTAAGAATCATAGAATGGTTTAGGTTGGAAGGGACCTCAAAGATCATCCACTTCCAACTCCCTGCCATAGGCAGGGACACCTCCTACTAGAACAGGTCACTCAAGTCCTCATCCAGCCTGGACTTGTACACCTCCAGGGAGGGAGCAGCCACAGCCTCCCTGGGCAACGTGTTCCACTGCCTCACCACCCTCACTGGAAAGAACATCCTCCTAACATCCCATTTAAATCTCCCCTCTGCCAGTTAAAACCCATTACTCCTCATTCTGTCTTTACAAGACCTTGTAAATAGTCTCTCCCCAGCCTTCCTGTAGGCCCCTTTCAGGTATTGGAAGGATACTATAAGGTCTCCTGGAAGCCTTCTCCAGGCTGAAAAGCCCCAGCTGTCATAGCCTGTCCTCATAGCAGAGGTGCTCCATCCCTCTGATCATCTTCATGGCCTCCTCTGGACTGGTTCCAACGGTTCCATGTCCTTCTTGTGTTGGGGGCTCCAGAACTGCACACAGTGCTGCAGGTGGGATCTGAGGAAAGCAAAGGGGCACAATCCCCTCCCTTGCCCTGCTGGCCACACTGCTCTTGATGCAGCCCAGGACACAGTTGCTGTCTGGGATGCACTCACACTGCAGCCTCATCTTGAGCTTTTCATCAACCCATATGCCCAGGTCCTTTTCCTCAGGGCTGCTCTCAGCCATTCCCCTCCCAGCCTGTATTTGTGCTTGGGATTGTTCCGATCCAGGTGCAGGACCTTACACTTGGCCTTGTCCAGGTTGGCCTGGACCCACCTCTGCAGCCTGTCCAGGTCCCTCTGGATGAATCCCTGCCCTCTAGCAAGTCGACTGTGCCACACAGCTTGGTGTCATCTGCAAACCTGCTGAGGGTGCACTGATTCCTCTGTCCATGTCGCTGACAAAGATGTTAAACAGCACTGGTCCCAGCACTGACCCCTGAGGGATGCCACTTGTTACTGGTCTCCAGGTGGACACTGTGCAAGAAGCTTAAAATGATCTCAGAAAGTAGTTTCTCTGCTGAAGTCCTTCAGACTTAGTTAAGCTGATCATGAGAAATAAGTAATACTCTTGTTGAGAGGAAGCCGTTTGTGCTGAATGTAGCAGGAAAGGCATGGGAGTTACCAGCAATATCTTCTTTGTTGGCATTAGCTGCTTGTTTCTGAATTGCTTTGCCTGAGGCCATTTCAAGTTAAACATTGTAGTTTTAGCTAGATCATTTCAGATGATTGTGAAATAAGAGGTGCTAAACATCTGTATTACCATATTAATGGCAATTAGCAATCTATAGTGTTGAAAAGTTAGGGGAATTCCAAGGTGCTGTGTTACTGAAACCTTGTTCCTATACTGTGATCTCACTGTGTGGTTTAAATGCTTTTTCTTTGCTTTGCAAAGTAATCGTGAAAGCCAGAATTTCTTCAGAGTTTCTTGTGCTGGCTTGTGCAGTGAATACTGATGTAGAACCAAATATGCATTTGAGAGTGATCTGTGGTTAGTGACACGTGAATTGTGGGCTAGAAGAATCCTTCAGCTCTGCAAGCACGACTTTTCTTATCTTCATGTATCTTAAAATAACAATAAAAGAAAATGAGATGCTGCTTTTTTTTTTCCCCAGAATTTTGTTTCTTTGAACTACTGTGACTTGTCCTTTTGAGAGAGTTCTGCTTAACTTTCTATCATTAATCATTGGGCAATCCTTTGACTGCTGTTTTAAAAAATAAATAATCTGAAACGGTGTCTGGCTGGCTTGGCGGACTCAAAAGTGGTAATTGTCAATTTGGATTTCAAAGACAGTAATGATTAGAAGTCGTTGCCATTTTTTGGTCTTAACATAATTATCGTGGAATGGTTTGGATTGGATGGGATCTTAATCATCTAGTTCAGCCCTCTGCCATGGTGGGGTATGAACAATGCTTAATGAACTGTGCATTGTTGGTTTGGGCAGGAGCTGCTGCCAACACCATTCTGCGTAGAACTGGAGAACTTAGTTCCTTTTGGTTGGTTACTGTTTTGCACAAGCATTAGTAATTCCTGCAGACTTCAGTGTCAGTCCTGAGATCTCCAGACAAGTTAGAAAGTGTACTGTAAAAAAAATAAAGATTTTTTGTTTTCTCTTTTAAAGAAAATTCCTAAAAAGTCTAGTAAGAAAGCAACCTGGGGACCTTCTTCTTGTAATCGGAACTGGGGTGAGCGCTGCAGTAGCACCAGGAATCCCAGCGTTGTGCTCCTGGAGGAGCTGCATTGAGGCTGTAATTGAAGCAGCTGAACAGCTGGAGGTGCTTCACCCAGGAGATGTTGCTGAATTCCGGAAGAAGGTGATCAAAGACAGAGACCTGCTTGTGGTTGCACATGACCTCATCAGGAAAATGTCACCAGTGAGTACAACTTCATACTGATTTCTAAAATTTTGATGTGCTTCTGTCTTGGTACCAAGAGAAATTCTTGTCATCTTTCTAAAACATGAAATATTTCTGGTAAAAATGGAAGGTTTGATTGTAATGTAGTATGTTGTGTGTTTTGGAGAGGCTAAGAATTCCTTGGGTTTTAGTGTAAGTAAGCTTGGCCACACCTCAAGTACTGTGTTCAGTTCTGGGCACCTCAATACATGAGAGGTGCTAGAGTGAGTGCAGAGGACTGCAACAAAGCTGGGGAAGGGTATGGAGAATAGATCTTATGAGGACTGACTGAGGGACCTGGGGATGGTTAGTTTGAAAAAGAGGAGGCTGAGGGGAGATCTCATGGCTGTCTACAGCTACCTGAAAGGGTGTTGAGGAGAGGTTGGTGCTGGTCTCACAGGTAGATCATGACAGAACAAGAGGGAATGGCCTCAAACTGCAACAGGATAGGATTAGGCTGGACATTAGGAAACATTTTTTCATGGAAAGAGTGGTTAGGCATAGTAATGGGCTGCCCAGGGAGGTGGTTGAGTTGCCAACCCTGGATGTGTTTAAAGGTCATTTACATGGGGTGCTTGGGGATATGATTTAAGGTGAACCTGGCAGAGCAGGGTTATCTGTTGGACCTGATGATCCCAAGGGTCTTTTCCAACCTGAATGTTTCTGTGATTCTGTAAGATTTCATCATCATTTATGCAAGCAGGAACCCTGACTAGTATTCACCCTCATCTTTCTTGGAACTGAGAGGAGAATTTACTGCTTTACTGACTAAAAACTAGAGATACCATGAAAATACAAGTAGGTCTTGTGACTCTACTGATAATCTTGGGTCACACCAGCTTTAATCAACACTGCAGGTCACACCTTGCTGAGGGCACAACAGCCTTTATCAGCAGGTCACACCTCGCTGAAGACAGTCTGTACACAAGCAGCTTCTCAGCCCTTCATCTCAAGTTCCAGAGGTTTTCAGATTGTGTTAATAGGTCTGCCAAGTATTCTACCTAAAATAATTAGGGTGACACGTGTACTCCTAAGTGATAGGATCTGCTGAATATTTTGCAATGTGTGGTGAGCTTCTCCTCGGGCAAAGTGTAGTAATGACCTGGCTTGGGAGGAGTCTACTTGTATGGTTATGCTTTGCAGCAGGTTTAATGAGCAATACATTTTTCTCAACCAGGAAGCAAAAAAAAAACCCAGACATACTGAGAAAGGTGAGGTTTCCTTGTTGTAAGGTCAGTAGCTACATCAGGATTCTAAGAAACGTGGGTTCTGTGTGTAATACAATTTGTGAAGTGGGAAGCCTGTGTATTTTATAGATCTGTTACATGTTCCTGTCAGTCTCTAGGCAAACACAGCCTGTGTGTTAGCTTGGAAGTGATGAGTGAGGATGTAGCTGGAGCGAACCCAAGTTTTGTTTTTCCAGAGGAGGGCCACAAAGATGATCAGAGGGCTGCAGCACCTCTGCTATGAGGACAGGCTGAAAGTTGGGGCTTTTCAGCCTGGAGAAGAGAAGGCTTCGAGGAGACCTTATAGCAGCCTACCAGTATCTGAGGGGGGCCTACAGGAGGGCTGGGGAGGGACTGTTCACCAAGGTCTTGTAATGACAGGATGAGGGGGAATGGGTTCAAATTGGCGGAGGGGAGATTTGAATGGGATGTTAGGAAGAAATTCTTCACAGTGAGGGTGGTGAGGCACTGGAAGGGGTTGCCCAGGGAGGTTGTGTCTGCTCCCTCTCTGGAGGTGTTGAAGGCCAGGCTGGATGAGGTCTTGAGCGACCTGATCTAATGGGAGGTGTCCCTGCCTATGGCACAGGGGGGTTGGAACTGGATGATCGTTGAGGTTTCTTCCAGCCTAAACCGTTCTATGATTATAGCTGTATTGCAAGCTTCCTTGAGAAAACTGGACTATTTTGGTATACATTAAGTGGACACCAGAGCACCTGAAATATTTGAGATTGTTTTTGATTGGACTTGTGTGCTTTGTACACTTTCTAAGCCATCTTTAATGCCAAAGCACTTCTTTAAAAGAGCCAAACGAGGTGGGTTTTCTGTTGGAGGCAGTTACCAATCTGTATGCAGTCCTCATGAAATCTTCATCTTTGTCTTCCTTCAGCGTACCGGGGACACGAAACCCAACTTCTTCCAGGATTGCTTAATGGAGGTGTTTGATAATTTAGAACAACACATTCAGAATCCTGTTGTTCTGCAATCAATTCTGAGACTCATGGAGAGAGGCACAATGGTTCTGACTACCAACTATGATAATTTACTTGAAATATTTGGTCAGCAACAGGGTAAACCTATGGAATCATTAGACTTGAAAGATAAGGATAAGGTATGATGAGAGTAGTAAAATTTGCATACTTCTTTTAAAATGAGGCAGCTCCAGCTTCATTGAAAGATGTTTTCCTTTTCTTATAAAGCTGAAACTTCGTAATTGTTAAAGCATGTCTAGAAGCTGCACATACACTTATATACAGATCCCTGTGGAATAAATGCACAGACATTTATTTTATGTGTCTCTATTCTGAATCATCTGGTGACAGCTACTCAGGAGAACTTCAGGGACATGTTTATTAATAAATCCTTTCCACTGCCTGGAAAAAAAAAACCTCTCAAACTTATTGAACTTGAGTGAAGTAATTGTTAGCAATCAGAAATATGATTTCACTTAGCTGATAGTTAATTTGCTGTTCGCATCTCTTTTGTCAGATGCTGGAACTTGCTTCTTGGTCAAATACTTGCTTAGACCAAAAAGCCAGAGATACCTTCAGTATCACCCTTCACTGTGTTACGGTAATTTAAAATAAGCTGTATAATAAGTAATTGAAGTCTCTGGATATTTTTTCCCTGCAGAAGAGTGCAAAAGTTATTTCTGTTTTTTTTTCCCCAAGTTAGGATGTATTTTTCAAAATCTTTGTATTATAGCATAAAAGAAGAATCTAACTTGCACAATTTGCTGCAGGTTCTTCAGTGGGCAAGAGGCCACATAAAATACGGAGTTCTTCATATTCATGGCTTATATACAGATCCCTGTGGAATGGTGCTGGATCCCTCGGGATATAAAGATGTTACTCAAGATCCTCAAGTCATGGTTTGTGTGATCCCTTAAATTTTCTTCTCTGTTTTGCCAGTATTTCATTGTAATCACTGTGTGCACATTACCTAAGCCTTTGTCAGACCATATGGGGTAAATAATTGGGCCCTGAAGAATGGCAGTACCGTTCAGGGAGCCAGTGATGTTGCTAGGGCAATGCCTACTCCTGTGTGCAGCTTCTTTGTAAATGTCAATTCCAACTGTCAGCTGTATGTCATAGTTCTACAGTTCATTGCATTTATCTCATGAAAGAATACTAGTCCCAAAATACTAGACACCTGAACAAGGATTCGTTGCTATCTGATTGCTTGGATTAATTTTGTAGGGGCTTGGGTTGTTGTCAGCTCTAGATCCAAGTTTGCAGATGACGCCAAGCTGTGTGGCACAGTCAGCTTGCTAAAGGGCAGGGATCCATCCAGAGGGACCTGGACAGGTTGGAGAGGTGGGCCCAGGCCAACCTTATGAAATTCAACAAGGCCAAGTGTAAGGTCCTGCATCTGGGTCGGTGCAATCCCAAGCACAAATACAGGCTGGGTGGTGAGTGGCTGGAGAGCAGCCCTGAGAAAAAGGACCTGGGGGTCTGGGTTGATGAGAGGCTCAACATGAGCCAACAGTGTGCACACACAGCTCAGACAGCAACCATGTGCTGGGCTGCATTAAGAGAAGCATTACCAGCAGGGCAAGGGAGGTGATTCTCCCACTTTACTCTGTTCTCGTCAGACCCCACGTGGAGTACTGTGTGCAGTTCTGGAGCCCCCAGCACAGGAAGGACATGGAACTGTTGGAGAGAGTCCAGAGGAGGCCACAAAGATGATCAGAGGGCTGCAGCAGCTCTGCTATGAGGACAGGCTGAGAGAGTTGGGACTTTTCAGCCTGGAGAAGAAAACACTTTGAGGAGACCTTATAGCAGCCTTCCAGTATCTGAAGGGGGCCTATAAGAAGGCTGGGGAGGGACTGTTCACAAGGTCTTGTAATGACAGGACGAGGGGGAATGGGTTCAAATTGGCAGAGGGGATGTTAGGAGGACGTTCTTCACAGTGAGGGTGGCAAGACGCTGGAACAGGTTGCCCAGGGAGGTTGTGGCTGCTCCGTCCCTGCATGTGTTCAAGGCCAGGCTGGATGAGTCCTTGAGCGTCCTGATCTAGTGGGAGGTGTCCCTGCCTATGGCAGGAGGTTGGAACTGGATGATCTTTGAGGTCTCTTCCAACCTAAATGGTTCTATCATTAAATGTCTCAGTTGTAGGTATTCTAAGAAGTAAAACACATGGTCAAGAATATTAATTTTCCTTATTTACAGATTGAGCTAACAAGAGCCTAATGTTCTGCCATCGTAATTCTTCCCATTAAAATTTCCTTCCAGGAAATGCTTAAATGTGTATTTAATTTTGTATGGCAACTTTGAGTTTTTAATTTTTTTTTTTTTTCTGTAGAAACAGTGCTTATGAAATATCAGTTCACCTTGAGCCTAAAACACGCTTAATGCAGTTCATTAGGGATGTCTGCTCTGCCTCTTCTTTTGTGACATACTTGAAAAGCTCTTGTCTTAGCCTTTTGACAACCAATGTAAATGTAGCTCTTGTGTGTTTGTATTTCTTGACAGGAAGTTCTTCAAGACTTGTACCGAACTAAATCTTTTTTGTTTTTGGGCTGCGGAGAGACTCTGCGTGATCAGATATTCCAAGCTCTTTTTCTTTATACTGTAAAGAATAAAGTGGATTTAGAACACTACATGTTGGTGCTTAAAGAAAATGAAGACCACTTTTTTAAGCTCCAGGCAGATATGCTGCTGCATGGAATAAAAGTGGTGTCCTACGGGGACTGTTTTAAACAATTCCCAGAGTACGTTCAAGATCTCTCTGCTCAGATCTGCAAGCAGAGAAGTCCAGGTAATGTATCCTCTTCAGTGAGCATTTTGAGTAGGTACAGAGCAGGATGCCATGTCTGAGCAATCAGCAGTTAGTCTGAGGTGTTGACCTCCTGTGTGCTTGTGCAGCACCTCTGCTTCTGAATGGCATGCAGAGAGGAGCACCTGACAGACTTGTCACCAAATTTCTTTCTGGTAAGGTCTGTGGATTCTTAAATTTTGCAAATTTGTTGTTAGCATGAGGTTTAAGGTCTGTACTTGGTGTTATTTTATTGATGTGAACTACTCCACTGTATAGAGGATTATGTTACGTGAAATACAACGTGCCAGTAAGAGACTAAGAGAACTGAAGGAATTAACTGGTGGGATAAGCTGGTTGGGCCACAGTATCTTGAGTGAGCATACAACAGGAAATTAAAGCAGTACACCCACTAGCATTTGGCTTGACACAGCTAAGCGATGGCTGGGGAGAACAATGTGAGGATAACATTCTGTGACAATAAAACAGGAGAGGCTGAGGAAGAATGCTGCATTTATGACTATGAATGGCATTCTGTACAGGGGGATTAATGCCAGTGTGGGAATAAACTCGGTGTCTTTGCTGGAGGTAACAGTCCTGCCTTGACAGGGAGCTAAATTCTGCTTACTAGGTCTATTCACCTGTTTCCCCCTCCATCCTGTTGTCTCTCAACTCATCCAGTTACTGAGCTGTAACAATGAAAAGCCTTTAACACAAAACCAGAAAAAAAAAACCAACCCTGCATATAAAAGGGAAGAGATTTCTGTAATATTTTCCAAACAATAATATAGCTTATTGAAAGAACTGAGGAAAATTAACTGAAGTACTTAGGAAGAATCTTGTTTCACAGCTCTTATCATGTCAGTGAAGCTTGTCTGTCTTAAAATTATTCCCAGATGGTGCAGAGAAGGAACATTCCCCCTGCCCCCATTAAAAGAAAATTGCAAGTGTAAGCCCAAATTGTGTAATGGCTTTTGTATGGATATTTTGGGTGAATATTCCATTTAGACTGAAGCAGATATTGCTTTTTTTCCTTTCTGTGAAGACCAAAAGAAGTATTTAGCACAGCACCAAGGTTTCAAGAAGTTTGTCTGCAATGGAGACCTCTGTAGGTTGGTGTGCAGTTTCAGACACTGAAATAGTCTTAGCTTGCCTGCTAGTTTGTTCTTTGACACACTGCTGATCGTGGATGTGGTGGATACTTAACCATAGTCTGAGCAGTGTCTAGAGCCTACTGAGTCTGCAGTATCCAATTTAACTCAGAGCAGCCACTGATACCAAAACAAATATCAACAGCTCTAAATTACTGCAAAATCAGACTATAGTGTTACTATTTCATTCAGTGAATACTGGCAAGAGAAAGTACCTTACTGACTTCGTAAACTTTACCAGTCAGAATGCCAAGCAAAACTATTCTCAAATGTGTGTAATTGCTCTTTACGTTACCAGACTTTCAGGTTCCCTCTTTTTTCATGCTAATGTATGAACTGTCTTTTAAAAACAGCACAAGGAGTTACCTGAAAATTGATCCATATAATTACCCTGATCCTGATAAGGGACTTCAGCAATCTAGTCATCTGCAGCAAAAGCAGGACAGCTAATTAAAAGAAGTCCAGGAAACTACTGGAGTGCATTGAGGACATTATTCCTAGTGCAGGTGATGGAGAGGCTCTGCTGAACTTGTTGCTTGTTATTAGAGATTACAAGATTTGAGGTAGGCAAGGCTGCAGCAGTAGAATTCTACCAGCCTTGGCAGAATTCTCCATCTGTGGATGAAGTTGCTAAGTCCCTCTCCATCCTACTTGAAAACTTGGGGCAGACTGGGGCAGGCCCCAGACTGGAAATGGGGAAACATAACTTCCCTTTTTAAAAAGTGGAAAAAAAGAAGACCTGGGGAACTACAGACTGTTCAGTCTCACCTCTTTGGCTGGCAAGATCATGGAACAGATCCTTCTGGAAACTGCTAGATCACATGGAAAATAAAGTGACTAGTGACAACCAACCTGGTTTCACTAGTGGCAGATCACGTCTAACAAATTTGGTGGCTTTCTGCAACAAGATTACAGTGCTGGCAGATAATGGAGGAGCAACTGATGTCACTTACCTGGACTTGTTCAAAGAATTCAGCACTGTCTGCATGACATCCTTGTCTCTAACTTGGACAGACGTGGATTTGATGGAGTGGCTATAGAATTGTTTGGATGCTTGCACTGAAAGGGTTGCTACCAACAGGTTGATGTATGAGTAGAGACCAGTGATGAGTGGTGTTACTCACAAATTGGTACTGGGTCTGGTGCTGTTTAACTTCTGTGCTGGTGACGTGGACAGTGGGACCAAGGAATCCCCAGCAAGTTTGCTGCTGATGGAAAAAAAAGTGTGGTACGGTTGAGAGGCTGGAGGGCAAGAATGCCATTCAGAAGGACCTTGACAGGCTGGAGACAAGGGGCCTGAGCAAAAGTTTACGAAGTCCAATGAGACCAAATGCAAGGTCTTGCATCTGGGTCAGGGCAATAGCAAGCACAAATACAGCCTGGGCCATGAGTGGATTGAGAGCAACCCTGCAGAGAAGGACTTAGATGTGTTGATGGATTCAAAACTGACTATGTGGCAGCAATGTGCTCTTGAAGCCCAGAAAGCAAACCAGATCCTGCACTGCCTCAAAAGAAATGTGGCCAGGAATTTGAGGGAGGTGATTCTTCCCCTTTTCTTCTCCCTTAAAAGATGCTGTCTGGAGTACTGTGTTGAGCTGTGGAGTCCTCAGCCCAAGAAAGAAATGGACCTGCCAGAATGGGTCCAGATCAGGGCTATGAAGATAACTGGGGGGGCTGGAGCACCTCTCTTACGAAGACAGGCTAGGACAGTTTGGGCTGTTCAGTCTCTGGAAGAGAAGACTCACAGGAAACCTTCCAGTACTTGAAGGAGACTTACAGGGAAGATGAGGAGCATAATGATAGAATGAGGGGTCAACAGTTTCAAACTGGGAGGCTAGATGTGGATTAGTTGTAAGGAAGAAATTCTTTGTGAGGGTGGTGAAGGAAGGTTCATCCAGAGAAGCTGTGGATGCCCCCTGCCTAGACCTGTCATAAGTCTAGGTTGGATGTAGCTTTAAGCAACCTGGTCTAGTGGAAGGTGTCCCTGCCAATGGCCAAGAGCTTGGAACTAGAGGATTTTTAAAGTTCTTCAGCCAAACCTGTTCTGTGATTCTAAATACAACCTTGCCCTTTTGGCTGTTCATTTGTGCTGTTGCTGTTTCTTCTCTAGATGCTGATCGAGTGGACAGCACAACACTGTTAGGTAAGTAATATTTTCAGAGGAATATCCACAATGTATCCAAGATATTTTAAAGAAAGGTATTATTTAAAAGTAATGAAATTATTATTGTGCAGCACTCTGATTTAGCTCTGAAAACTTGCTTAACAGAGTCTCTTACCTTTATTTTCTTTCTGCATGTGAGGAGGTAACTGCTGGCTTACAGCTGTCAATAAAGTCACAAATAGAATGAAAAAGCTCCAGGAGAAGTATATAAATTACTAATTCTGATCAGAATATTCTAAGATAATACTCACTCCTACAAGGCTTTGGCTTAAATTTCCAAACATGTTTAACTATTTTGAATGGCTTCCTTAAGAAAGTATAAAAGAGTGAATATTGAGCTTAAGTATGTATTACTGGAGGTGAATTTTTGGCTAAGTGTTGCTCATGTATCTTTGTGATGCTTCTGTGAATAAGTAAAGCATAGAATCAGTAAGGGTTGGAAAGGGACCACAAGGATCATCTAGTTCCAGTCCCCCTGCCATGGGCAAGGACACCCTGCCCTAGATCAGGCTGGACAGAGCTTCATCTAGCCTGGCCTTAAACACATCCACGGACGTGGCCCCAACCACCTCCCTGGGCAACCCATTCCAGGGTCTCACCACTCTCATGATGAACTTCCTCCTCATGTCCAGTGTGAATCTCCCCACCTCCAGCTTTGCTCCATTGCCCCTACTCCTGATAGCTTAAGAAGTCCCTCCCCTAGCTTTTTCTGTAGGCCCCCTTCAGATACTGGAAGGCCAAAAGAAGGCCACCTGGGAGCCTCCTCTCATCCAAACTGAACAGCCCCAACTCTTCCAGTCTCTCCTCATAGCAGAGGTGCTCCAGCTCTCTGATCATCCTCATGGCCCTTCTCAGAACACGTTCCAGCATGTCTGCATCCCTCGTGTAATAGGAGCTCCAGAACTGGACACAGTACTCAAGGTGGGGTCTCACCAGTGTGGAGCAGAGGGGGAGAATCACCTCTCTCAACCTGTTGGCTACGCTTCTCCTGATGCATAAAGAACACATTCTGATTTATTGTATAAAATAGGAAAACTTTTGGAACAAGACTTCAGCTTAAAAAGATATTTGTGCTGCTGCTGCAAATAATGCCAAAATCATGTAAGAGTATTTTCATTATTGCATATAATGGCCTTTGGCATTGCAGGAGATTAAACCTGCCTAATTTTCACAACCAAAAAGTACAGAAGGTCCAGGATACTTGTAGGCAGGTGTAAAGTCAGATGTTACTTCTGTAATTCCAACAACATTTCGGTCTTTTCCTATGTCTGAGCTAAAAATCTAGCTCAAATGGCCACATACTGTCTTTCAGATAAATTCACAAACCCTTTTTCCAGTTAAGTCCAATTAGGCTTGTCCAGTTAGCAGAGAAGCAGCCAAAAAAACTTTTGCTTAGTATAAAGCTCCTTTGCTAACTAATTAGCACCCTCCTTTACAAGTGATTTTAGCACCCATTTACTTGTATTTTGGTATACATAGAAAATTTAAAAATTCCTTAAGGCAGATTAGGTATATTCTTGTGTGGTATTATACAAACGTGATCCATGTCCCTTCTCTTCATCTTCACTGCCCAGCTCTGCTGTTTATGCTTTGAACAGTAGCTCACACTGTGTTTTTCCCTCTGAATAAGGGCTCCAGACTTTATGGAGAAGCTTCTCGCTTATGAAATCCACAGGCATTGCCACACAAGAGCTACAGGCAGAGATGAGCAATTAGCTATGTCATGATTTATCTATCTGTACCAGAGCTTGGTGTTGGGGAAAGAACCTGAGAGCACTGAACTGCTGCAGCTTTTCAGTGGGGTTAGTGTTACCATTGAGAGTCCAAAGACAAGAATCTTAACAGGCCACTACTGTGTTAATATTTGGTGCTTGCAATAAAAGGCATGCAAAGCCTTAAAGGGTTTTTTTTCTTATTTCTTTCTCCCTTCCCAGGAACTGCATGTGTGGACTGTGCTAAAAGGAAGCTAGGAGAGAATGGCACTGACTCTCCCAAGAGAATCAAGCAGTCAGATAATGGCATACCCTCAACTGAATGAAAAACACCCTGACCACCACAACCCCACCCAGAAGCTTTTTAACAGTAGACATTTTGCATCTGCTGTCTGGAAAGTTTTGAGCCGTGTTACTTCCATGGTTTTAAGTGGAATAAAAATTTGCTTCTTTTAGCCTTTTCCAGAGCTGTACATGTGTTAACATATCTAAACTTGAGTCCTACCACTCACTCTCCAGGCACTTCATTGCTGCTGAAACTAGCTGCATTTAGAAACAGGTGCAAGTTTTCTCTGCCTGTGCTTCAAAGCTGTTTGGGTCAAGCTCTTAGCAAGGTGAAGCCACAACAGAGGCAATGTATAAATGTGTCAGACATTACTTTTGATGTATCTATCTTAGTTGGCTTTGAAATGAAGGGCTTTGTTATCAGCCAAATTGCAGTTAGGCTGCTGGTGGTTGAGCTTTTCAGGAGCTGTTTGCAAGCTTCAGGTTCAGGTCCCTAAGCTGTTAGGAGCAGGAACTGTTTCACGGCTTCAGAAGGCTCATTGTGATAACCTGCCTATTTCCAACTTCTAGCATGAGCATCTGTTTCTGTTTGTCAAGTCTGTTAATTCATAAGATTCCCTGAAGAGAAAAGGATGTAATCAACAAGGACATGCCCTAGAGATGTGGGGGCTTACACTGCAAATAGGTCAGTATTTATCTGGAAATATTTTAAGCAATTGTTTTTAAAGTTACCAGATAATGGTCCCAGTTCTCTCCAAGAGCAGATAGCCCTACTGCAGCACAATTCATGCCAGGTAGTATCTAATTATGTATCTGTAGACAATTTCCAGTGCTGAAGTTTGACCTCAGTGGAACTACTCACATGATTAAGGTTAGGCACTGCATTAAACTTTGTCTCCTGAGGTGCAGTTACTTCTACCACTGGATTCCAAGCCCTAAACTGACATTGCTAATCTTTTGAAATTTTCTAGTCAGCTGCCCCTCACCTCTGCAGGACAGCATGTTTAGGATTGTTCTTTGTTCTCATACCAGCACATTCCCATCTGGCAATCCTGGAGGTTTGATTCAGTCAGGTTTTTCTTCTTGTTTCTCATGGATTTGATCTGTTGTGCCTTCTGAGATTACATTCCACTACAATGAGGTGTTAGAGGGAGAAGTGATGGGGCTGTCATAGGACACATTACAAACCTGCTCGTTCTGTGTGTGTGCAAAATGGCAATCGTGCAAGTGAGGAACATTCTTCTTACTAGACTTCATTGCTGAAATGGGTATCTTTGGTGGCATTCAAGTTATTTGCTCCTGCCCCAAAGACATTTCGGCAGAAAAGCAATTTTACGTTGTGCATGTACAGTGACTCTTCACCTCAGAAAACACCCACACACTTTGTACAACTGACAGCCTGGAACCCATACTTGGTTTTTAATGTGACCTCAAGGATCAGTTCTCAAGATTTTGGCTGTGGTTTTGTAAAAGCTAAAAATAAAAAACAAAACCAGGCTGACTACTGACCATACTCATCCTTTCCCTTTAGGAGATTGTGTTTACACAATCAAAATTGTGTTTACAAAATCAAGTTTTAGGAGCATTATCTGTAAGGCACTAACCTCTTAGATCTGCTTCTCTAGTCAGCATGAATGGACTGATTTGAAAAGTGATCAGGCATGTTAGTGCTATCAGCCTAGAACACTTAAAATTCTCACTTCAACCTGCAGCAAAATTCAGATGAGCTGAACTGGTTGTGACACTGCTGTAATTATTAAGGCCAGCTCTAAAGTAATCCCTACCTTGTGTCTGAGGTCAGAGCCACATCAAGAAATCCCTTCCCCTCCCTTTGCTAATTTTCACCTAGCACTGCTGATTCTTCTGTCTTCTAGACTCTGATCTCATAGCACAGCTGCCCTGGCTGTTGGGCCATCCTGGGAAACATAAGTATGGGCTTATTTTAATTCCTAACATGCAGAGTGAGAAGACAGGAATGCCTATGTTTGTGGTTTTTTCCCCCCCCCAAAGGATATACGATGTCTTAAAATGATCTTTGGGATGGGATTACCTTGCAACTATCTCAGGATTTAAGTTACGGTCAAAAGAGACAGGGCCTGAAACTTTTCATTTTCACTTAAAGCCCTGTTCAAATTAGTAACCTGAGGACTGGGAAAGAAGGTGTACAAGGTGCCATGTTGAAGGATGTTTGCTGATTCTACTGTAAATGGCTCTTTTTCTGCTCAGGCTTTTTTTTTTTTTTTCATGGAAGCTATTTACTGAAAACAAACTTGCTGATGGTTTTATTATCCTGTTTCGCTCAAGCTCTGTAACAAAGCTGATAGGACATATCAGATGGTGGCATACACTCATCTAATAAAATATTTAAAGCCCAACAGACCATTCCTGTACAGTAGCTAAAAGCTGCAGCTTTCACCCTTTTTTAATTTGTCCAATTCTTTACTCTGGTTTTCTATTTCAGTCAGCTGTTGCTAGCAGATAAAGACACAACACAACCCAGAACTTCTGCATTTGCAATACACAGACTGATGCGAGTCAAAACTCTTTTGACAGTCTCTGGAGGCAGCTCTTCTGATCCTTCTTCAGACTACTATACATATTTACCCATTTGTCAGTGGATTTTGAATGAAGGGACTGAAGCTAACTCATGGCTTGCAGTAAATTTCATTTAATGAGCATCTGTCTACAGTGTAAGCAGACTTAAGGTTGTTGGACTGTGCCCACAAGAACATTTTATCTACTGCTCGTGTGTCATTCCTTCCTTATGCAGTAACCCCACATGCTCAGACACCACCCCTTTGTACCCAAAGAGGTAGGCAGGTGAGTATGAACAGTATGGTGGACAAAAAGGAAGCCAGCACACAAGCATAAGATGTAATTCTGAACACCCATAAAGCAAATAAAGCTCTTTAGCACACACTGAGGTGAACATGAGCCAGGTGAAGTGATTCAAACCCTCTCAAACAGTGTTCTTAAACTAATTTCATTAACTTGACTCTTAGCCATGCTTCATCTATCAAAATACAAAACTTAAGTAGTGAGAAACCTAGACACTAGCAATCCTAACTGCAAACCAATAGACTTGGCAAGGCTCCTATCTATGGCATGAGACTCGTATGTGGTTTGTGCTTTCCACGTGTGAGTGGGGTAGAAAACCTCAAAAGTTGGTTGTTTGGGTTTTTTCCCCCCAGTTCACATCTATAGAGATGCACCATAAGCTTTTTCTGTCAAGTTACCTAGTATTTTTGTAAAGTTGCAGTGGAAGACTGAAGTCTTGCTGGACATGACAACCATCAGAACTATCTTGTTTCCAAATCTGGGAAATAATCCTATCTGAGGGTAAATGCAACACAAAAGAGTGAGACTATAATAGTATTAAGGAGCAGTAGGAGGCATCTAAGTGCACTGGAGATAGGTCTGAACACACCACCTTTCACAAAAGCAGCAAGAGGCTGCTTCTTTATAACACTCCTTATGAGAATCTGTAAACTGCCATCTTAAGGCAAAAAAACCCAAAATAGCTAAGGAGAAAGCTTTTGCTCACCACAGTGTACACACTTCAATACCCACTTCTGGCTATCTCTTAATAATCACCAAAACTATTAGTGCCTGCTTTCAATATTTTATAAACCCACTTAACCTGAAAAGTGAACCATCAACCTCTAATAGCCACACTCAGACTCTTTAACTGTTGTCTGTAAACTCAGTTCTTGACATTGTCACCTGGCCTTGAAATCGTCCTGGCTTCATTGTGAAGCGGCACTCTGCTTGTGATTCTCTGTTGTTTCCTGGTCACCACCATCTGGATACTTGGTAAGATCCATAGTCAGTACATGGCTGAACATGAAGTCATCTTGCTGAGGAGAGGAAGGATGGCACAGTTTAAAACATCTCTGGTATTTGTAACAAGCATTTCCTAAATGACTACGAGGTACAAGAAGGAGCTTGAGTTACCAAAACAGTCATTTCAACCAGCCAATACCTGCACTTATTCCTGAACATGAAGGAGTTCAGCAACACCATTCTGTACATGATTCACTGCAGTAACACTTCAGGGGTAAATCAGTACTTCAAAGAAAAACAGGGTGTCTTACTTAACGAAATTTGGCAATGATTGTTACCTCTGGACACACTCCAATCAATGCATCTGCTTTGGAATAAAACTCTTCCTTTAGAGAAATGACTATCATCTGAATCTGCTCGTGGGCCTGTTGTCTAATGAAACTTGAGACCTTTGGGGAGAAGCCAAAGATGTCAGTAAGTTAATTCTGGCCAGCTTACACTGTACACTGTGCTGTAATGAGGGAGTCACTTGGAAAGAACTCAGCTATGCTAGTTGCAGAATTCAGTACTTCAGTCAGGAAATAAAACGGAGTAACATGAGAAATAAAATGGGTTTAAGATACTTTTTCTTAACTACCTAGACCATCCATCTGCTTTTCAAAAGTGTAATGATCATTAATAATTAAAGTTTCATTAAAAGGCCAGTGCCAATAACAATATTTTGCTTAACACAGCTACAGATGAAGGTGGAAATTCCCGGATAATAGAACAGAATCATAGAATCAGGGTTGGAAAGGACCACAAGGATCATCCACTTCCAACCCCCCTGCCATGGGCAGGGACACCCTACCCTAGATCAGGCTGGAGAGAGCCTCATCTAGCCTGGCTTTAAACACCTCCAGAGACATGGCCCCAGCCACCTGGATCATGAGGGCAAAGTGTGAAGAGATTGTTATTAGCTGTATATGAAGAACTTAAATATACATTATCTTGTTGAACACAGCAACATTTTAAAAAATGTTCTGCCAAACAAAGATAGAAATATGAAGTTATAAATAGGTGACTGAACAAGGCAGTATCCCAAAATATAAATTAAATACTGAACAATTTTTTAAAAGGTGCATTTTTAATTGGACTTTCACCTGCACATGTGATGAGAGTGATTTTTACTTTTTTTAAGGGAAGAACTACCTCTAATAAGTTATATACTTGTAATGTAAATTATATAATTGCAAGTCTGCTTCAGTAAATTATTTAACTGGAAAAAGAAAAGGAAGAAAGTTCTAAGCATAAAACCTGGACACCAGAGAGTACTGGAAACGTAAGATTTTCCTTATGTCAGTTTTGCTCACTTGCAATACTGAAATTCTCCTGCTGGAAGTTGTTGGTTCTTTCCAGTAACAACTGCATCTTACAGATAGAGATATGAAAGACCCTGGGAACCAGGAAACATTGTGCTTGCAGATCAATTTTGCTTTTGCACATCCTGTCTGTTTAAGAGACTTTTCATACACACTTAAAATATGATCTGACTCTCCTTTTAACAATACCTAGACAGATGTTGAATTCAACTAAAAAAATGTTCTAGGAAACTCCTGGCACACTTTTCCCCATTACACAGGCAGCTGCTCTCCATTATACACCTGCATTATACACCTATATATTCTAGGAAACTCCTGGCACACTTTTCCCTATTACACAGGCAGCTGCTCTCCATTATATACCAGAGCCATAATCACAGGTAGCCTGCTCCATGTCGCCCACAGTGTAAGAGAAGTCTTTGTAGTAATCCTGCCCCAAGCTCTCTTGTTGTGGGAGCATCAAGTAGAGAAAGGACTGAAGGGTGTAAGCCAAAGGCAACAATCTGGGCAGGGCCATGCAGTAAGTGTGCCCCTGCCCTAGGGGAGAAGACAGGCACCTGTAGCCATGAAGGTCACAAAATGGGTAGAAGCCCAATTTAGCTTCAAAGCAGGAAGCTCAGAGTTACTTCCCAGCCAGATGAGATGGGCCCCAAGGACTCAACTAACGTAATGTACACTCCTACAGCAATTTCAGAGTTAACCCTAATGCATAATATAATCCAGTTGAACAGCTCTTTGGCCATAAAGTGGTATACATGGACGTTACGTTTATAAGTGCACATTATATCAGAACTTACAATACTTAACCTTTCTGCATTAATGTTCTCTTTTTCCCTGAATATACCTTTTAAAAGCACACATTGCTGCTGATATGTCAAATGAAGCATGATACTTTCAACCTGTGAAAACACTACTAATTGAAGGGTCTAAGCTTAGGAACCATTTGGCTGACAACTGTTAATATTACTTGTCTTTTGTGGGGCCACGCATATGATCTTTGTCTGAAGAAAAAAATTTAAATGTGATAATAATAAAGATTTTTAAATGTTTGAACTGATAAACCCAGGTGCATAAAAGAAAAATCAGCTATTCTCCATTTAGAGTGCTTTGAAGAAGAATAGTGCTTAGCATGTTCTTAGGTGTAAAGTGCATCAGATGCACCAGGCTGAGCCTGCTCAGAAAGGCAAACTGCAACAAAGTGCCTCCTCACTGCATTTCTCTTCATCTGTGTTAATGCATCATTCATAGTCTCTATGGAAAGCAGGTAACATACTAGAAATCCTGAACTTTGTGGAACATGTAATTGAGGACTACTGCAACAGGAACTTCTGTAGGAAAACTGAAGTAATCCAGATAATGACCTGCTATTGTTTTAAGCATGACCTGGGACCCTTACCCAGCTCCAGACAGAACCAAGGAGAATTACACACTGGTATCCAGAAGGTCACCTCTGAAGTCTGCAGAGATAAGTATTTATGTACACCCTCAGCAAGTTTGCAGATGACACCAAGCTGTGTGGCACAGCTGACTTGCTAGAGGGCAGGGATCCATCCAGAGCGACCTGGACAGGCTGCAGAGGTGGGCCCAGGCCAACCTCATGAAATTCAACAAGGCCAAGTGTAAGCTCCTGCACCTGGGTTGGCGCAATCCCAAGCACAGCTCCAGGCTGGGTGGGGAATGGCTGAGAGCAGCCCTGAGGAACAGGACCTGGGGGTCTGGGTTGACGAAAAGCTCAACATGAGCCTGCAGTGTGAGTGCAGCCCAGACAGCAACTGTGTGCTGGGCTGCAGCAAGAGCAGTGTGGTCAGAAGAGCAAGGGAGGGGATTCTCTCTCTTTACTCTGCTTTTGTCAGACCCCACCTGGAGTACTGTGTGCAGTTCTGGAGCCCTCAACACAAGAAGAACATGGAACTGTTGGAGAGTCCAGAGGAGGGCCATGAAGATGATCAGAGGGCTGGAGCACCTCTGCTATGAGGACAGGCTATGACAGTTGGGGCTCTTCAGCCTGGAGAACAGAAGGCTTTGACAAGACCTTATAGTATTCCTTCCAGTACCTGAAAGGGGCCTACAGGAGGGCTGGGGAGGGACTATTAACAAGGCCTTGTAATGACAGGACGAGGGGTAATGGGTTTAAAGTGTCAGAGGGGAGATTTAAACTGGGTGTTGGGAGGAAGTTCTTCACAGTGAGGGTGGTGAGACACTGGCACAGGTTGCCCAGGGAGGTTGTGGCTGCTCCCTCCCTGGAGTTGTTCAAGGACAGGCTGGATGAGGCCTTGAGCAACCTGTTCTAGCGGGAGGTGTCCCTGCCTGTGGCAGGGGGTTGGAACTGGATGATTTTTGAAGTCCCTTCCAACCTAAACCATTCTATAATTATCACCTAATACACTGCAGCTTTGATGAAAGGCAGAAATGTGCAATTTAGCATTCAACACATAGTAGCAGACAAGAGAGCCAGTTAAGGGAAACTTGGAGTAGCCTGTGCAACTCTTAAGTCATCAGTCATGAGAGTTTTGACTTCAGGATTAAGAATTGCATTCAAAAAACAAAAATGCTGGTATTTAACCAGAAGATGTGATCNCCATTTGGCTGACAACTGTTAATATTACTTGTCTTTTGTGGGGCCACGCATATGAGAAAAGCATCCTGTTAAAAAGCTTAGCTCACAGAGGTGTTTTGTGACCACCTGGTGTGTAATCTTGTCTCTCACCATGGTATCCAGAGCCAAAGCCTAAAGCATGCTCCCTTTATAATTTGGTCTTGCTGCAACACTCTGAACCAGGTTAAAACAAATCTGGAGCATCCATTACTTCCATCTGTGCAGTAGTGAATAATAGGTATCTGTCATAGACTTGTATCCTAAGGAATGCTTAAGGAACTTGGGTTCAGGAAAACTTCTCACTACACTATGTGGAATCAGTAATCTCCAAGAAGGAATTCTATCTGGCAGGCACAAGTAGGTGAGATTTTACAGCTGTCTACTAAAGAGGTATCCTTCAAACAAATCTGGTGTACTTGGTATATGACAGTCTACTCCACTAGGAAAGAAAGAAAGTCTGGTGTTTGTAAAACTAGTTTTGTTTGTTAGGATCTACCAAGACCAACATCACTGTTAATGCAAGCAGAAATACAGGATCTACCAAGGTCAACATCAGAAATACAGCTTAATCTTTGTGGAAGGGAATCTCTCAGACTAAAATCCAGGGAAGATCTTGTTGATTCTTCTACATCCAATCTCTTTGTATTAAATCTCTTCTCAAAAGCTGACATCTACAACTGGCAATCTTTGTGTGCTCTACTGTAGTTTCTTGTTACAGTAAATAGTTATTAGCAAAAAAAGAACTTGGAGGATAGGAAGCTATTTTAATCAAACAATAATGCACGTGACTAAAATGAGGAGAGTGACAGACTTCAGTTGGTGTCAATGTAAAAATATTTCATAGGCCAATGCTAGATTTTGTAACATGCAGACACCCCTTAGAAGCAGTGTAAGAGAACAGAGAGGCCTTAAAAATTACAGTCAAACCCAAGCAGCAATTCACAAGTGACCAGACTGTAGCACAGGTGGTCATGCAGTCCACTTTCACACTCCTGACCTATTTTTCTCAACAGCTTGGCAACTGATTAAAACACATTTAGATTTATGAATTTATGCCTAACCCTAGTCTAACATCTCACACAACCATTACTTTGGTCCTAACCCCCATCTATTTTAAAACAGATTAAGACAGTATAATCAATCTCTTCATCCCAACAACCTGCAATGAAAAATAGCCATCCTTCTCCAAAAGGCATCATTATGCTGTTGATAAAAGGAGAAAGGCATCAACTTACTTTATCAATGTTTGTGTTATCCAGGGCAGCATCTATCTCATCCAAAACAAAAAAAGGAGCTGGCCGGAAGCTGTAGGAGACAAGACACCAAAATGCTAAATAATATTCTAATTACTTTAGAGATTCACCTACCATACAGTTTTGATAAGAAGTAATGACAAGTAAAGAATAAAGACCAGTGTTTGGACACTCTATTAGCAGACTTGGACATTTCTAAGTGTAAGAGTCTATCTTCCTGCCACTTACTCAGCCCACTGCTGAGTAATAGAGCAGAGCAGAGCTACCCAGTCACCCGGTGACAGCATCACTGAATGGAGGGGCTGGAAGGAACCTTTAAAGATCATCTAGTTCCAACCTCTCTGCAGTCAGCAGGGACATTCCCAGTTAGAGCAGTTTCCTCAGACCCCCACACAACCTGACCTGCAATGGTGCCAGGGATGGGGCCTCCACCACCTCAGCATCAAACACTCCCTCTCCAGCCCTCCTATAGGCCCTTTCAGATACTGGAAGAATACTATAAGGTCTCCTTGAAGCCTTCTCTTCTCCAGGTCACCACCCTCAGCATCAAACACTTCTTCTGTCTCTCCAGTCTGAATCTCCCTCTTTCAAGTCAAACCATCCCCCTTTGTCCTGTCACAACAGGCCAGATTAATAGAGCAGATTTCTCTTTTACCTGCCTATAGCAAGCATTAGAGCCAGAGCTGCCACAGATGTCTCTTTTACCTGCTTATAGCAAACACTAGAGCCAGAGCTGCCACAGATCTCTCTCTTTTACCTGCCTATAGCAAGCATTAGAGCCAGAGCTGCCACAGATCTCTCTCTTTTACCTGTGTATAGCAAACATTAGAGCCAGAGCTGCCACAGATCTCTCGCCTCCTGACAAACTGTCCATTGGCATAAATCGTTTTCCTGGAGCCACACAGTTAAAGCCAATGCCTTCCAGATAAGGCTCTTCAGGATTCTCAGGGCTCAGGAATGCCTGGAAACACAGATGCACTTCATTAATAGTGACATTTCTAAAATGATTAAGATGGCTATTGTTTTAGGTTTGAATACTGAGCTACTGTTAACACTGGTAAGTTTGCTTCACCTGCAGGGAACACCTAATGCTGAAGAGCATGCCTTAGTCAACAAACCACGGGCTAAAAGGCCAATTAACAAAATCACCTGGGAAACAGCTCTACAGATTCATTATTTGCAACCTTTCAACTACAAAAAAACCTTGGCTTAATCACCTTATACGTAACCGCTTTGATATATATTTAATTATTTTAATGTAAGACTTTAAAAGCAGTTCTCTCTTTTGTTTGGAAGTGTGATTTTTTGGAAGTGTATTTACTTTTTTGGGGTGTAGGGTTAGCTTTACAAAAATCGATCTTTGAGCTTCAAAACAGGCACTGTACCTTGTATCCTGGTTCCCAGATGTCAAAAATAAAAGTAATATATTAAAGGAACGGCCATTTTATGAAACCATTAAATAGGATGATGGATAAGCTAATTGCTCCATGTTTTATTTTTCCCATTCAATAAAAAGACAATAAAATAAGTCTCTTCCTTTCTGAAAAGCAGGTACAGATAAGAGAAATTCCCATAGTAGACACTCATCTCAAATGGCTCCTTTAGGATCACAGATACAGTGGAAATGAAACAAAACACACATTTTGCTATCAAATAATTTCTGTCCTGGAAGAAACAGAGAGCACTTCCCAGATCTTCCTTTTGTTGGAGGGACTGCATATTGTTTTGTCCGCTGAGAGAATGCCTGCCATTGGTATGTGAGGATGTTGTTAAGGCTGTAAATATGTTGAGTACCTTGCAACACAACTTCCAGTTCTCTGCCATTGCTTATATCTATGCAAGAGGTTTTCAGATGTAAGGGTGCTGCCTGCAAAAATCATCTTGCAGCTTAGCAGGATACACATAGTCATTGCTCATCAGTATACAAAAGGAGTGACATTTTTCTCTCAACAGAAGACTGGAAGAGAACTGGTGGAGAAGCCAGCAGTGAATCTGTGCATGTAAAATGTTTTAGGGGGTAGTTTCTTTTAAAGTACTTATAAGTACAGTGTGCTCATGAAGTATCTCATACTGAGCAACAGATTCAGTGCTATAACATTCAGAATTTCTGGAAGTTAAATTAAGTCAGTCTAGAAAGGCCTCTCTCTTTTGGACTGGATAGTAATATTGTTATATTAATAACACACTTTAAGTGTCATGGCTTTTAAAGAGCCAACAGAATGAAGCTCTCAAATGAACTGGAGAGAAAACAGAATTATAATTGGAAAGAGAGAGACAAAAAGAAATTACAAAGCTCATCGTGAACTCCTTGAATTCTCCCTCAACCCAAAAACTAAACCTACAGTCCCCACTGCTCCAAACCTCCCCACTCAACACCTCTGCCATCCGTAGGCCTAAACAAAAGCCTGTGGAGGCCCCAAAACAGGCCTATTCCTGACATGTTTGTCCCAGTAAAGCTGCTCCCACTAGACATGGCTGGAGGAAGAGGAAAGGAGGACAAACTGGGCTCACCATGAGTTTATAAAGAGACAGCAGAAATATGGGATTGAGTAACAATTTTTTCCTAATCCTTAGAGGATATTTAACCCTATAGTTCCCAACCTGGGACATTAAGAAATATTAAATATAATATTAACATATTTTCCTGTCTGTTACAGGTTGAGCCTCTAGGGGACTGGGAGGTGGTCTGGAACCTCACTCCAGGTCGCCCTTGGCTCCTCTTGAGGGATGGTCTAGAACTTGACGCCAGGTGCAAAGGTTAGCCCACTCACACTTCCTCTCTGCAACACTATAAAAGCAGACAAACTTCCTATTTCTCTCTCTCTGCTTCACCTGATGAGCAACACACTCCCTGCTCTCTGCTACAGCTTTGCCAAGTGGCAAGCCAACCACGTGGTGGACCAACTACCTCCTGAATTTACCTCTATCCATTGTCATCAATCCAGTTTTGTGCATGGTTTTTGTACCTGCTTCCCCTCCCTTACACTTTTGTAAACGAACTTACCTTAGATACCCTTTATTTATTGTTAAAGTTATTTTTAACTTCCAAAATCGGTGCTAGATTGTTTTATGTGGGTGTTTTACCCCTTTCCACACTCTCTAATTTATTTTTTCTTTCTAAAGGGGAGAGAAGGAGGCATCCTATATAAAGTATTTGTTCTGTTGGGCTTTTGTGACTCTGGGAAGCTAAACTAGAACACTGTCAAAAATTGTTTTGGTTGTTTGTAAAGTACCTGTACAACTGCAGCTTAGGATACTTCCTCTGATGGCAAAACTCAGAGCTAAGCAGAACAATTTCCACACACAGAACAATTGTGTATCTTCAGTGCAATGAGAGCAACTTCCTTCAGCTGCAGTATCAGTTTCTAGCAGGCAGTTTTAGCTTCCCAGCTAATCACAAGATAATCTCTTGACCAGGTTACCATTATGGCTCAAATCAAGGCATGGTATCGCAGAAAGCAGACACCCAATCAATTATTACTCTAAAACAACCAGTAGCCAGAAATGTAATGTCAAGACCTGCCTGATGTTTAGTCTAGAATAGAAAGTATGTGTCCAGCAATCAAGAAGAAAGAAATGCTTTATTATCCTTTCCAACCTAAAAGCAGAGGATGCATTTAAAGGTATTTAAGGTGTTTGCTGTACTTTGCCCTCAAGCATATAGCCAAACTTGAAGTGTTCAAGCCCGAGCCCCTGAAACACTGAACTATCTATAGAGTTTGATATAACTAAACCATTTGGCACTTAATATTCAACATTATCACTGGTACACTAACAAAGATGAATATAATAGTGAGACATTTTTTTCCTGCAGATTTCCTAAAAGCTACAAATACATTGTCTATCTTTTTAACTTAAAGTAGGGTGTAAGGAGCTTCAAAAACCTCATGCAAAACACTAAAATCACACTAGTGGTTTTTGATTTGTAGTTTTATCTATACTAACGATTAAGTGGTTTTATTTATTTATCATGCTAGACTGGTAAACCAAATTAATTTTAAATTAAGTATTGGAATGTTTCACATTTGTGCCATAATGACAAAAGTCTGCTGAGTAGAGTAGGCCAGGCTGGAAGAGACCTCCAAGATCATCCAGTCCAACCTATCACCCAGCCCTAGCCAATGGCACTAAGTGCTCCACTAACTCAAACTGAGTAGTACCCAATTATGTTAACATTTCAGATCACATTTCTCTGTCTTGTGTCTAGCATTCTTTAGTATATTACCTGTTCTTCCTCTGGCCCTACAATTCTGAAGTCTTCTCCATTTGTGTATTTTTCTTCCTTAGAATTGAAACAATATTTGGAAACCATAAGCTCCAAAGCAACAGTTCCATAGGTTCTCTTGTTCCAGACAAAGACTCAAGGAGGCCTAAGCTCAAGCACCTAAGGAGATAACTCACCTGAGCACTACTGCTTCTGCAAAGTTTCTTGTAGATCTGATCAATGGCTACAGAGGCATGCTCAAAGCACCGGTTGAAGCGCTCATATCTCCTTTGTTTCACCTGTTCAAACTCCAGTTTGCATGTTCTGGCTTCCTTTCTGCTGGCCTCAAAAGCTGTAAAAAAGGTAACACAAACTACTGTGCTGGTTTGAAGCTAATTGGAATATATTTTAATGAGAAAAATTAAGATGATAGGCTGTGAAAAAGAAAACAACCGTGATGTTTACTTCACTTATAGGTTTCCTGAGATGTGTAAGAGCAAGGACACAAACATAGGTAAGCCTGTTGGTGTCTCTATTCCTCCCTAGCTTCTAGCTGGATCTGTGTAACCCAACTAATCAATTCTGCTTGTAACCCCCCTTCCTGATCTTTCCAGTTTCCCCTTGCACATAAGGCAGATTCCAAGGTAAGACTGGGGAGTGGAGAGAAGGTGGAAGGATGGTTGGGAACCCCGCCTTGGGCACTGTGCTTCTGTATTACTTTTAACTTATATATTTCTGTATATAGTTGTAAATATTTGTAATATACTGTAAATATCTGCTTGTATATTGTGCTAAGATGTGAATATAAAAGCTTCATTCCTTAACTTCCAGCTGGATGAATCTAGTCTGGGTGAAGTCTCCTTCTCTGGAGACTTTCAAAGCTTGTCTGCATGTGTTCCTTTGTGATTTGTGCTAGATTGTATGGTCCTGCTCTGGCAGAGGAGTTGGACTTGATTATCTCTTTGGGTCCCTTCCAACCCCTAACATCCTGTGAATTCAAAAGTGTGTGTGGAGCAGGGGCAGGCAGGTAACTCCCAAGTCATCACAAGTACTCAATAAGCCTCTATGCCAATGTACAGAAAAAAGAAGAGAAGTATTTTGTGTGCCATAACAAGTATCATGGAAAGTATTTATTGCAGAAAAACAAGATGCATAGTAAGAGTTTCTTTTCATAACTGGAATGGAGGCCCCAAAACCTGAAAACTTGGGTTGTGTTCAGTCTGTTCTATTCATACAATCAGTCAGGGTTGGAAGGGACCGCAAGGATCATCTAGTTCCAACTCCCCTGCCATGGGCAGGGACACCCTACCCTAGATTATGCTGCCCACAGCCTCATCCAGCCTGGCTTTACACACCTTCAGGGAAGTGGCCCCAACCACCCCCCTGAACAACTCATTCCAGGGCTTCACTACTCATGGTGAAGAACTTCCTCCTCACATTCAATCTGAATCTCCCCACCTCCAGCTTTGCTCCATTCTCCCTAGTCTTGTCACTACCTGATAGCCTAAAAAGTACCTCACCAGCTTTTTTTGTAGACCCCCTTCAGATACTGAAAGGCCACATTGCTACATTGATCTGAAGGAATGAACAAAATTTTTCTCCTTCTGTAAGCTGGGTAGCCTTAACCAGCAGCATTCACCTGTAGCAGCTTCAAAACTCCTTGGATTTCCTAATTAACGTCTGCAATATCTTTGAAGATACCAATAAACTTGCAGTAATGCTCAAATCCAAGTTGTGCATAATATATGTGTTACTTCAATCATTCAAGAAATTTGGCCAACAAATTATCTTTCCAACCATTCAAGCTGTATTTCAATACACTATTGCAGCGTAAAGTATCTGTTAATACATCAGTTACATTATAATTATAAAGGCCAACTGAGGATTATTGCTTCAGCATAGAGAATACCTTAGTATCAGAAAGAAGCAAAGCCAGCAGGGCCAAACCCCAGAAAGAAGAATTTGAATCTGGGTGAAAACTCTAATGGTCAGAAGAGAGATTAATTTGAAAGACAAAGTGTTACCATCTAGTGATTCTTGGAACTTGTCTCGAGCTATCTGTAGTTTCTCTACTGCTCTCAGGTTCGGTGCAGCTGTCCTCATTAAAGTATTCTCTTTTACTCTTATTTCCTGCTGCATCTGGTTCAGCTGTTCCTCTATATCTTTTTCAGACTCTAGATCCTAATTAAAAAAAAAAAATCAAATACCAGAGCAATAGAATATGCTTTTAGGCTAAGACTTTTCAACATGGCAAGTACTCATGGCTCAGGAGGAATCACCCCACTCAACACTTGAATATAAAGACTACATAACAAAAAGCTCCAGAGTCTCAGTTTTCAGAACAAATTTACTGGTTCCTAGTTATTCTTCCACAAGACCATTAAAAACAGACAATAAACTCCCTTCAGCCTAGAAGCCTGGGTTAAAAACACAACACAGAAGAGGATTAGCTGCCTTCACTACTTGATTTGCAAAGAAAACCTTTGAAGACAGGGTCTTGATGAATTATTCAAGAAAAGTTCCGGACACAACAGATTCATCCCTTGCTCTACACCAAGCCTCTGACATTTAATTATTTGCCTTATGATGATTAAAAAAAAAATAAAAATTACAAGAAACTGCTGAGCAAACATGAGCTAATGGACTGTTAGAGAGGGAAAACGTGGTAAGTCTCAGTCTCTGAAAATACTACAGAAGGTGGTACAACAGCCTTGGCAGCCCATCATTTGTTTCTGGAGTTTTGAGTCATAACCTCCAGTGCTGGAACTTAAAGGTAGAAGGTAAGGCAGAAATGAAAAATCAGAGTTATATTTACTATTTCTCCATTCTATTTCCATGGTTTGAGTAGACTTTAATTTAAGCTTAGTTATACAGGAAACAGACCTATCCAGAAACCTCATACACCAGTGCAAAACCAAACCACACAGACACATACACTTAAGCTTAATGGTGTTTTCAGTAAGTTTCATTTATAGACTAGGGTGAAGAATAAAATTTGTTGAAATTATTCAAATAAAATTCTCAGTACCAAATTATTTCAAATAATTAAAAAAAAAAATTACCTTCAAGTCACCTGATAGGCTGCTGTAATTAATCTGAATTGCCTCTTCCCTTTCATAGATACTTGATGTAGTCTGAGTGCCTTCTGTTTCAGTTCCTAGCTATAAATGTGAAGGACAATCCAGTTCAGAAATGTGAGAGTTAACTTTTAAACTGTTAAAACAACACATTAAAAAGACATAAAATGAGAAGACAACGGTAACATGGTATGAGGTAGACTTATTCCACAGCTTCTTCCCTAGCCAGAATAGAGTTTACTCCTATGAGGCAAATTAAAACCCATACTTTTAAAATTAAAAAAAATGAAAACATCTGCTAATTTCAATTTGAAGCCAAGATGAAAGCAGCAGTAAATAATTTGTAAGATATTTAGCACCACGTGTATACTGTAAATCTCCTAATTGGAAACATCTATGTTCCCATAATAATCTGAGACTCTTTCAGGGAAAAATTACTTAAGTGTTTCCTCCACTCAGCTGGTCTCAGAACAAACAAGCAGCTTCAGTTCTGTACAACATAAGCAGAATATGAAGTGTGACCAGCAGGTTGAGGGGGGGTGATTCTCCCCCTCTATTTCACACAGGTGAGACTCCACCTGGAGTACTCCATACAGTTTTGGAGTCCCTATTACAAGAGGGATGTGGACGTGCTGGAGCATGTCCAGAGAAGAGCCACAAGGATTATCAGAGGGCTGCAGCACCTCTGCTATGAGGAGAGACTGAAAGAGTTGGGGCTGTGCAGTTTGGAGAAGAGGAGGCTCCCAGGTGACCTTCCTGTGGCCTTCCAGTATCTGAAGGGGGCCTAAAATAAAGCTGGGGAAGGACTTTTTAGGCTATCAGGGAGCAACAGGACTAGGGAGAACAGAGCAAAGCTGGAGGTGGGGAGATTCAGATTGGATGTAAGGGGGAAGTTGTTCAGCATGAGAGTGGTAAGAGCCTGAAATGGGTTGCCCAGGGAAGCGGTTGAGGCCCCATCCCTGGTGGTGTTTAAGACCAGGCTGGATGAGGCTGTGGGCAGCCTGATCTAGGGTAGGGTGTCCCTGCCCATGGAAGCAGGGGCTGGAACTAGATGATTCCTGTGGTGCCTTCCAACCCTGACTGGTTCTATGATTCTATGAATATCTTTTGGACCCTTCAAGCCTGAATTTCAAGCAGCTGCTTTCCCGTGAATGAAATCTGTGCTGCACATGATTGTCAGTCCCTTTCTCACCAAGGTTCTTTCAATGAACCAAAGCATATCTTCTGTAAACACTGGAAGTACCTACCTCTACTTCGCTGATGTCATCCAGTGATCCAGACAGGAGCTGTAATTTCAAGTCCTCCACCTTGCATTCAAGCAGCAAATTATGTCGTCTTAATCTTTTCTCTTCCAGAGAGGATTCTATAGCTGTAGCTTCCTTTTGTAATTTTGACACTTCTCTACATGCACAAAAGGTACAAAACAATTAAAGAGCAGGAACATTGATGCCAGTAGCATCCACAGCTATACAGAACGAAAAAACAGTTACTAAGAACACAGAGGGCTTTTTCCTCTACCAACTCCATCAAACACAAAGGATAATAGCACTTCACTTCCCCCCTTCATCCTCCAAAATAACTCAAGAGGGAGCTGAGAACCACATGCTACTGCAACACACAAGCCAACACTGTGCTATAAAGTATTAATTCTTAAGGCTATGGCAAGGTAAAGATCAAAGCACAGACGTAGCTTCATTGTATTGCCAAGTTCACACTACAGCATGTTCAAATAGAACTCTGCCTAACTAGAACTAAAATCTGTTCTGTTCATCTCTGCTGAACATGTATGGAGACTTGATCCTTTGATAAAACAAATCAAGTATCTTATTATTCTACTTGAAACACACCTTGATTCTTGGAATAAATTCATTTGATGGCACCAATCTCCTAAGTAAGGCAGAGACATAACAGTCATACTGTTTAAATTGCGTGCTATAAAATGACTCACTAGATATGCAATCTCTGAGTTTATATAAGCTCATATGAGTTTATATATGAGTCTACATTTATATAAACTCAAATTTCATACAGAATTCCACAAGGTTTACCTAGCCACATTTCGCCAACATGTCAAGTTTCTTAAACATACAGAAGACTCCTAATTAAGCATCAATAATAAGCAACCATGGTCCCCAAAGCAGTTGATATAAAAGAACAGTAAGCTGGGGTACGGATGTAAAATTAATATTAAATGGTATCTAACACTTAAGAGGCCTGCAGGAAACACTGAAATCAGAAAAAAAAAAAAAACCAAAAAACCAAGTCTTACTAATTGAACCAACTATACAACAACTCAAACAAAAATATGACACTATCAGCAAACTGTAACTGCTCCTCCAAATCATGTGTTAAGGAAATCTATACTTCTCAGAAGCCTCTGCCTACTTATCAGAACTCAGAAGACCTGATGCCAGACAAACAATAAGACAAATGTTGTTCTGCATGGTTAATGGAATGGTTCTCATAAGTGATCTCATTCACATTACTTTTGGGAACCACATACTGAATCAGAAACACCTTTCAACTGAAGCATACTGCAAATGCAAATTACCATGCCTCTAGTGAATCTTTCCTGAGGAAAAAGAGGACAATAGGAATTCAAACAATCCAATCATTAAAACTCTTCTATATATTAAGGCATTCATCATTTCCCCAGAAGTTCAAATAGTAATTACCTATTAACAGATAATACTCTCTTTCTTAACTCTTCAACTTCATTTTGGGCTTTTATAACCTCAGATTTATGAGCACTTAATCTATCCTTAAGAAGCTGCTGCTCCTCCACAGTTTCATTCACCTTTTTCAGAAGCATCTTTTCATCCTGCATAGAAATATTTACATTTTTAACCTTTCAATAAAAATCTCAGTAACGAATCTTGATCATGAATAACAAAAGAAAGACTTAAACTTTAACCATGTTACATTACATTCCCATGTGTTAGAGCACCAAATCTGAAAGGCACTGGGAAGAGACCCTGCCTTACACATCACAAGATCCAGATGTTTTGTTTGCACAGGCACAGCCAGCTCTAGATTTAGAATCATAAAATCAGTCTGGGTTGGAAGGGACCACAGGGATCATCTAGTTCCAACCCCCCTGCCATGGGCAGAGACACCCTACCCTAAATCAGGCTGGCCACAGTCTCACCTAGCCTGGCCTTAAACACCTCCACGAGCAACCCATTCTAGGGTCTCGCCACTCTCATGCTGAAGAACTTCCTCCTCACATCCAGTCTGAATCTCCCCACCTTCAGCTTTGCTCCATTCCCCCTAGTCCTGTCACTACCTGAGAGTCTAAAAAGTCCCTCCCCAGCTTTTTATTAGGCCCCCTTCAGATACTGGAAGGCCACAATAAGGTCACCTTGGAGCCTTCTCTTCTCCAGAACAGCCCCAACTCTTTCAGTCTCTCCTCATAGGAGAGGCATTTGTTACTGTATCAGACTAAACCATAAAGCCATGGAACAAGGCTGGGATCCTAGGACACCTAAGGTCTGTACAGCTAATCCCTTTTCTTCAGTTAGTCCCTTAGACTTGTGATACATCTACAACCCATTTAGCACCTTCTAAGGTGACCTGAAATATAAGTACTGGTCATTAAAAATAGATTCTTTGTTCTCCATGGAGGATTTGTGCAGGTACTCTAAAAGAGTCTTCTCTTACATAACCCACTGCTAAACTGCTAGAAATTAGATGCTAGAATACAGTAAACCTAACACTGGTGCTGCCTTTTGATATATAATAAACAAAAGGTAACCCTTTATGTGCAGTTTTTAGTAAGCTTATTTTTAATAGCTACCATAATATGAGAGATTACTCCACAGTTGAAGTGACAATATGCAACTGTAGTTTTTAAAGCATTTACTAAGTCAACACTGAATTAAGCTCGAGAAGAATAACTCAACAGCATCAGCTATGTTTGTTCTAAACAATAAATCAATGTATTCTTTTCTTTCTCCCAGCCCCAAACAAATATCTATATAATTTAGTCACCTGCTGCAGCTTGGCAATCTCAGCTTCATCTTTATGAATGGTCTCCCTCAACTTGCTGACTGCATTTGCAGACTTCTGTAGATGCTCACGGTTATACTCCAGCTGAGTATTTAGTTGTGTCTTCTGACTTTCAAACTCCAGTCTAGTCAAAGCATTCAAACCAAAGCTTACAAGCAGGCTAGTAACTGTGAGTGATGTCAAGTTATTCCGAGATATTTTCACTGTGACTACTTAGACAGTGCTTTCCTGTCTTCTACATGAACAGAAACATTTGCACAGAATTGGATCATTGATTCCACTACACCACATCCTGTGGCTGTACTGGAAGTTGCAAAAATACGGGGATAATAGTTAAAAAAAAAATTTAAAAATTTTTAAAAAGCATAGAACTATACAATGTGGCAGCATGCAGTATGAAGAGTGAGATGAGAAGCTCAAGCAGATCACTGTGATTCCTGTATTTATAAATGATCAGGAAGGAGCTGGGCAAAAGCTACAGTGATGATGTGTTTATCTGTTGCTTGCACTCCCTGCTCAGTTTCTCCAAGCTTCCCAGTCAGCTGGCATGTATGTTTATCTGAGTATTGTACAGGACCTATCTCAGCTGGAAGATGGCCGTTACGAGGTTTGAGACCAGAGATTTTTAAGCCATATTATGCTTTGTTTATCACCTCTTACTGGAGACCTGTATTAGTTTAGAGGGGTATCTTGGCAGATTTTTTTTTTCATATGCTGTTGTCAGAAAGGACAACAGTAAAACCAAGCAGCTGTGATATTCTGTGAAAGGTCTCTCATCTGTTACTGTCTGCCTCTGAGTTCAGAGCTTCTCAAATGACTTGTTACTAGTGCTGCATTTGTTGTTCAGGCAACAGAGATGGCATATCACCACCTCCAGTCTCTTTAGGTATGGGCACTTCAGCCAGAAGGTGCTTCAACTGCAACTGAAAGCAGTGCAGTAGAACCTCATTGCAGCCTTAGCCAAAAACATGCATCTGGGCCAGTTTCTGCAAACCAGAGAGTCCCTCAGCAGTTAGAGATGACTGAAAAGTACATGGAGTTCATGACTAGTACATTAGTCATGTAGAAAAAGGTGTGTTTGCTGTAACACCAGGCAATGCACAAGCTGTTACCTGCCTGACAACACGTGTAGTACAAAGAGAGAACTAATTTTAACATTCTGTTCTCTAAGATACACATCTGTAATCCTGTGACACATGCCTGTTTGAGGGGAACGCCTGTTCAAGTTGCCTGTGGGAAAAATCCAGATCCTGTTTCCTTAGCAGTGTGTTCCTATATCAAATCACTGCATCTCACACCCAGTTCTCCCTTAAGATTTCAGATACAGACGTGAGCCTTTGTGTCACCCTCAATTAGTGGCAGAGCCATTATTGAATGTGGATTTTTGAAAACTATTCTTTGCTTTGTTTTTCTCCAACAGTGCCATCACAGTGCTAAATTTCACCTTTGGAGTTTGTTGCAAGAATCATTACTGTATGTCTCTGTGTCATATGTGCCTCTACTATGTACTGCAAGATGGAACTGTGTAATAAACTCAAACCATAATAGCACTGCAACTGCTAACTAATCCTTCAAGTGATAATAATATTCTTCAGTCTTCTATGTTTTAGGGATATTTGCTGTGATGGAGCCCCATAGCCATGGGCAGGGACACCTCCCACTGACCCAGGCTGCTCAGGGCCTCATCCAGCCTGGCCTTGAACACCTTCAAGGAGGGGGCATCCATAGCCTCCCTCCACAGCCTATTCCAGTGTCTTATCACCCTCACTGTAAAGAGTTTCTTCCTAATCTGCACTCTAAGTATCTCATCAAATTAGGGATAATTTTTTTAATTATGCTGAATACCACTGTTTAGGGACACGTTGAAGATTTTTCTGTACTGAGGAGTTTGTGGAGACAGCATCAGAGGCAAGTTTGCTGCAACTGCTTTCTGCGTAAAGGTTAAGGGAGGGGAGTGCATCCTGAAAGGGCATAAGGGCAACAAACTTTATTCACACACGAATAATTGTGCATGAACTTCATGAAGTTCCATGAGGACAGGGATCTACTTGAGACAATCCAACAGAGGGCTGCAAGGATGGCTAAGGGACTGGAGCACTGCTTGATGAGGAAAGGCTAAGAGCCCTGGGGCTGTTGAGAAGACTGAGGGGATCTAATCAGTGTCTATAAATATCCGAGGGCTGGGGGGTCTAGAAGGGAGGGACAGAGACATCCTCTGCTCACTTGTGCCTTGGGATAGGACAAGGGGCAATGGAAATAACTGCAGCACAGGAAGTTCCATCTCAACCTGAGGAAGAGCTTCTTGACTGTAAGTGTCACAGAGCACTGGAACAGGCTGCCCAGAGAGGTTGTGGAGTCTCCTTCTCTGGAGACTTTCAAGGCCTGTCTGGATGTGTTCCTATGTGACCTGTGCTAGATTCTATGGTCCTGCTCTAGCAGTGGGGTTGGACTCAAAGATGTCCAGACGTCTCTTCCAACCCCTACCATTCTGTGATACTAACCAGTGTGCACAATCTAATGCAAACCACTGTTTAACATTTCGAACATCACCTTCTCTTATCAATCTCCTCTTGTTGTCTCACAGGCCCTTGTTCATACACACGAATATTTTCTATACCAATTTCTTCACAGAACTCCTGGAAAACAGCATCTTCAGCCTTCAAATAAAGAGAAATGGAACACAAAAAAATATGTTCATGTTCATATTTAGACTCTGATCTAAGTTCTTCTTGACAGAATCTAGCAATTCCAAAGATATTTTACTTTATCATAGTGTAAACAACTTTCCTGGTTTTGTCTATTGTCCCCAGTCAGCTGAAAACTGAATGGCATTCAGGACAGTCATGTCATTTGCTTCATAAGGTTCAGTTCTTCATTTTAATCCTTTCATATGATGCATAAATAATAAGTACTATGTTCCACTTAAAGCCAGAGTAAAAACCAAAACACACCATGAAATCAATAATTTCCTAAAATATCACACCATATACTAACAAAAGCTTCATCCAAAACCAGTCCTAACATGTTAATAAAAAATGTAGGCAGGCAGATATTAGGTACAGTGTATATGGCAGGGCTGAAGAAAGAGCAACAGCCTATAGCATTTAACAGGAAACCCAATGGACTGAAAAACATTTTAAGAAAACTTTAGAGGCCAAAACCCACTACAGTGTCTATTGGTATGCATGGCTTGTTTAACCAGATACTAAATGCCACATCAAATCACAACTCTGTAATCAAGTAATACTACTGGTGACCATCCTCTGTTTTGGTGTTTTTCTGGTTTTGGCTGGTCTTTGGTTTTGTGTTGTTGTTGGTGGTGGTTTAGGGTTTTTTTCCAGAATGAGCAAACACAGTATTTTCTGAATCTGACGTTCTTGAAGCCTAAAGCATCACTGAGTTTCTCAGTGTTCGCAGACGACAGGACACCTGCACACCCTCAAACAAGCAAGACAGAGTACATGTAGCAATCTCTGTCTTCCTTTTACATGAATTGAAGTGATAGAATAATCCAAGAAAGATGGGTCAGAGGCCAGGAACTAAATTACACATGTACTATACACCTCAGGTATATACTGCAAGAGTATACAAGTATACACTGTAAGCACAGGGAGCAATCTCTTTCTCTAAGAATCTACATTTACATAACCATTGTGTTGCAGGGCTCTGAATTTTCCAGATAAAACTCCAGCACCACTTTTCCAGGGTCTGTAGCAGATCTATTCCTTTGTCAAGAGGAGGAACAAGAGCAGCTTCCAAGAAGAAGTAGTGATAAGGTTGCTCCTTTTCACACAGTCCAGATTTACTGCCTACTCTAGCAGAATACAGGAAAAAACACCTGCTGGTACTATTTACTTTTCCAAGTGCCTTCAAGTCCTCACCACAGCTGTGTTTTTAAATTTGTTCTAGGGACCATCTGCAGATGAAACAATTGCAGGGAAACTGAAACAGCACATGGCAGAACAGCCTACAGAAAAAACATCTCGGAAACCTAACTGCTGGATGATGGATCATAGAGACCTTTTCCTGCTGACAATAAAAAGCAGAACGGAGCAGGTCCCAGTGACAAAAGTTGTTTAGTACCATAACAGATAATGATTTTGGACAGGTGAGACAGCACAAGGTCCCTAAGCTCTGAATATGTTGTACCAAAAAAAAAAAAAAAAAAAAGTGTGCATGGGGGTGTGGTGGTGGAAACAAAGAACCCTCAAGGTATGGCATATGCTCATCTGGAATACAATTAATAGAAGACAGAATTAGCCTAAGTACACATTAGTCTTAAGAAAAAAACCTCAAACACATCTGAAAAACCTTCACAAATCCCTAACATCCAAATAACCCCAAAACACCCATCCACTCCAAAACCCAGCCCCATTCAAATGAACAGAAAACCCAAACCAAGACAATGGAGTGAGCAATTTGCTGACAGTTGTCTTGCACACCTCATTTTCCCAGGATGAGAAGAGTGCACAGAAAATAGAGCACAGATACTGTCTGTTCTCCCAAGAAGAAAAAGCAGTCTTCACACGATGCTGCTCAATCTGATTTTTTACTATACAATAGTGTAAGAGGTTACCACCTAGACATGACACCTGTAGAGGTCAGAGAAAAACATTCTGGCAGTGTTGAGAGTTCTATAAAACTAATACAGAGTTCTTCCTAATGCATAAGCATGCCTGATCTATTCTGCTTGTGGGGTGCACAAGTGGTGGATCTTCTCCAGCTGAAAAGATATTGATAGAGCATTTCCATGATGACACTGAATGGATCCTGCTATGACTGAAGTGAGAATGATTTTCAGAAGCAGAGTCACCCAAGTGGAGACAATCTGCTTAGATAACCAAGAGATCTGCAAATCTTGTGGGTGCATATGAATTTAGTGCATATACATGTTGTCATAGGTCCACATTAGCCAGGAAGACTTTATGGCAAAAGCAAGTTACAGTCCAGCCTTGCTACACAATTATCTCTCCATGCAAAGGAAAGATCCTGTAACCACAGTTTCATACAAAACCTGGACATTAGAGTCCAAGAAAGAGTAAGCTGATGATTATCAAATTTTACCCCAAGACTTGAGGAGCAACTTTCTGTGATTTGCTGTACAGTGAAAGTTTGTACCAAGAGCTGTGAAATTCAATGGACTGTCCTTGTTCCAACAGTAGAAAGATTAAATTGTATTTATTAGCAGAGGAAGAAGTGCTGGGTGAAAACCAAGCCATTTTCTTCAAACTGAAAAACTTTCCTCTGCATCAAACTAAATCACAGTTTACGTATTAAGCAAAGCTTCATCTCATCTAATATTAAAGAAAATTTGGTTAGTGTTTCACATGTAAAATTCAGAGACTGTGACACACATATAATAACATCCAAGTGCACTTCTGTTCACTGTTGCCATGGTTGGAAAAGCAAGGAATATGGGAAGATTGCTGGAGTAACTGATAACCTTTGCTAATAAAGCAGTTTCCAAAGTTACAAGTTACTCAGGTTTTAAAAGCTAGCAGGAAGAGAAAGAAGTCTCTGCAGCGTAACAGTATAAGCTGTCAACACCATGTCTGAAGGCATTACCTCATCAATCTTTTTCTGAAACTCTTCTATTTTTTCATTTCTTTGTGCTACTCCTTCGTTCAGCATATCATGACTGGACTCAATATTTACCAATTCACTTTCCAGTTTTGATTTTTCCTAAGTAGAAAAAAGGAGACATTTTTTTCTTAATGGGATTGTCATCAAGCTAGAAACTAAGAAACGGGTTCATTCCAGATCATGCTTCTATGATTCAAGCATTAAATATTTTCCACTCATATGCTTCTTACCCATTATTAGTGCGTATTTCCATCTAACGATTGGAGTTGTAGTGAGCTGAAATTAGGCAAATAAGTATCATTTCACAGGTTACATGATGTTAGGGATTGAAAGGGACCTCCATAGATCATCAAGAACAAGGGGTCTGGGATGATGAAAAGCTCAACACGAGCCGACAGTGTGCACACGCGGCCCAGACAGACAACCATTTCCTGGGCTGCATTAAGAGAAGTGTTACCAGTAAGGCAAGGGAGGTGATTCTCCCCCTTTAGTCTGCTCTCGTCAGACCCCACCTGCAGTACTGTGTGCAGTTCTGGAGCCCCCAGCGCAAGAAGGACATGGAACTGCTGGAGAAAGTCCAGAGGAGGGCCACAAAGATGATCAGAGGGCTGCAGCAGCTCTGCTATGAGGACAGGCTGAGAGAGTTGGGGCTTTTCAGCCTGGAGAAGAGAAGGCTTCAAGGAGACCTTATTGTAGCCTTACAGTATCGGAAGGGGACCTACAGGAGGGCTGGGGAGGGACTATTCACAAGGTCTTGTAATGACAGGATGAGGGGTAATGGGTTTAAACTGGCAGAGGGGAGATTTAAATGGGATGTTAGGAAGAAATTCTTTCCAGTGAGGGTGGTGAGACACCGGAACGGGTTGCCCAGGGAGGTTGCAGCTGTTCCCTCCCTGGAGGTGTTCAAGGCCAGGTTGGGTGAGGCCTTGAATGACCTGTTCTAGTGGGAGGTGTCCCTGCCTATGGCAGGGGGTTGGAACTGGATGATCTTTGAGGTCACTTCCAACCTAAACCACTATATGATTCTAAGTTCAACCCCCCTGCCAAAGCAGGACCATAACCTAGTGCAGGTCACACAGGAACACATCCAGACAGGGCTTGAAAGTCTCCAGAGAAGACTTCACAACACTCTGGGCAGCCTGTTCCAGTGCTATGTATCCCTTACAGTAAAGAAGCTTCTCCTCATGTTGAGGTGGAACTACTTATGCTGTAGTTTATATCCATCACCCTTTGTCCTAATGCACTATCAACTGAGAGGAGTTTGTCCCCTCCCTCTTGACCCCCAACCCTTGTATCTATAAACATTGATTAGATCCCCTCTAAGTGCATTTTGACTTAAAGACTTCCGAGGATACATTACAGACTTCTAACTTATATAAATGAAGCTTACTAGAACTCAAATTTAAGACCCAAAATAGAAAAAGCTTAACCTACATTACTTTGCAGTCTTGATTTTTAGATTATTAATTCCTCAATCAAAACTTAAACTGAACCAGAAAAAAAAAAAAACCTGTAAAGAAATACTTTTTACTTCACCAGTAACTGCTTCAGGTAAAAAAAATACAATTATTACACATGAAAATCAGAAAAAGCTTTGCACTATACCATGTAGAGATTAGCAAGGTGTTTCTTTTTAATGATCTCTAATTCACTCTGTGAATATTTAAGCCGTGTTTGAGTTCCATTGCACTGAGCACGTAACTGCTTCAAGTCAGCCTCCTTACGCTTGATCTTCATTAAGTTCTAGAAAAATATTACCAATGGGAGAAAAAGCATTTTAACCAAAATGTGGCTTCTTTGGAAATTGCTCATTTTTTTGCATTTCTGCATCACATAGAGAAGTCTCTACTCAGGTAAACGCTGATAGCAGTGGTTACATTCAGTACGAACTCTGAAACAGATTCCTTTCTCAAAAGCAAGCATATACCTACAAATTCCTAATTCCTACTCTGTAATTCTTTGAAAATAACTAAAGGTATGACACAGACAGAATTGATCATCTTTCCCACTGAAGTCTTCAAAACTTTGAACAGTTCTTTCTCCTCGAAAAAGCTTGTAGCAACACTGTTGTCCTGATTCTTCGACTGTGATACATGAACCTATCTAGCAGCTGAGGGGAAAAACTCACAGTTGATTATTGCTAACCGGAAGAGTATAAAACAGCTACTGGTGTCCTAAATGCATCTTCTAGGAGTATACAAAATTCATCTTCCCAGAGCTAAATTAAATTAGCTACTTTTGCAGTCAAGTGCTTTTAAACAGACCTTACCTTTAATTCATTAATCAAGCTATTTCTTCTTTCTTTCATATTGTTTATTTCTTTTTCATCCCAAATTCTAGCTTTAGATCTTAAATCACTTGATCCTCCAGAAATCACTCCAGATTTTGAAAATAAAGTTCCATCAAGAGCCACTGTCTGGAAGAAATAAATAATGAACATCAAATAAATCTGAAAAAACAAGCAGCCAAAACACCCCAAGGTCTAGTGCACCATGATGTAGCTGTTAAATAACCAACAGTCACATTTCAGTTGGACTCAGATTTTTATCTCCCATTTCAAAACTGCTGACATCATACATGAAGCCATTAAAAAAAATAAATTGAAAAACTCTAGTTTCTTGGCACTGGTCACATTTTGGTATTATTACAGCTGTTCAGAAAAGGAAGTGAAGTAGAATTATTTCCTTGTATCTAGGAAATTCCTGTGAGACATTTGTGTGTACAATACCAACGGAGAAAATTCTGACTCAGAGTAAACCAGATAATGAAGTGAAGGAAAACAGCCTGTTTGTAATGTAAAGTGGGAACTTGTGACTTAACTGTATTCCAAGGAAACACACTTCACACTTTCAACTTGAAGCTGTTTTAACCACGATTTTTGAAAGTTTACTAAGTGCATAAAAAGGTTCTTCAGACTGTGACAGAAGTTGAGGCATGGATAATGAGAAAGAATTGCAAGAAGAGACAGAGAAGCTTCCAGCCTCCAACACAGACTATCTGCAACTAAAAGATTCTGTCAAATCCTTTAGAAAACATTTCTTCATAGAAAAACTAGCAAGATAAAAATGTCTGTTTTCACATTAGACAGTTTTAACAACAGGACTATCTCTTCTTCCTTCTTCTCCTTTTCAGCATAACCACCATACCACAAAACATATTTAGACAATAATTATTCTCCTATTTGCCTCCTTCTTCAAGGAAATCACTTAATGGTGCTACAGAGGAAAATATAACCATGTGAAATATCTGAGGGCTTATTTTTGTGGGAGTAGACTAGACAGTACTATCCTATTTGAATCTGTAATACTTTGTGGTCTGACCACAGAAGAAATTATTTAAATGGCACATACACAACTGCCATGATAAACATGCAATAGAATTCAGCTTCTTACTTTCAATCTCACTGGTCCATCAAATGCTATCTGTTTTGCTTCTTTAACTGTTTCACAAACCAAAGCATTCCCACTCACAAACTGAATCACTTTTTTCACTGGTGGAAATGGAGTTTGTACGACATCCACCAACAATTTAGCTCCTTTTATCTCTCTTAACATTTCATTGATTGGTTTCACCTGTAAAGCAAATAAGCAAGTGTTTAGGATCCATGCTGTAACAGCAAAGCATGTCTGAATGTGAGTGCTTGGAAACAGAAGGCACAGAGCAACAGAATAGTGTTCTCAGTCACTGCAACACTAGAAACAGATCTGCTTTTCACATTCTATGCGTGCTAAAATTCTTAAATCTGCATAGCCTCTTCAACTGCACATGAAATGCAAGTAGCATGAAGAATAAACAAAATGAGTTGCAGGGCTACAATCTCCCTGGGATCACAAAGACATTGGTAGGATCCTGTAACTGGAGTGTTGCAATGGAGGAACATGGGTTTTTCAGGAAGGGCACACAGGAAAGACATAGGTGGAGCTGAGGTGTGTGAGAGAACAGCTGGAATGCACAGGGCTTTGCATAGGGAAGGATGATGAAACAACTGAGTTTCTGTGTAAGGACTGAAGAAAGACCTGTTAAGGGAACACTGTAGTTAGTTTAACACCTTCATTAATAACCTAGATGGAGCACAGTGTACCCTCAGAGGTTTGCTGATAACATGGGAATGAATGGCTGGTATGTCAGATGGTCATAGAATGATTTAGGTTGGAAGAGACCTCAAAGATCATCCAGTTCCAACCCCCCGCCACAGGCAGGGACACCTCCCACTAGATCAGGTCACTCAAGGCCCCATCCAGCCTGGCCTTGAACACCTCCAGGGAGGGAGCAGCCACAACCTCCCTGGGCAACCTGTGCCAGTGTCTCACCACCCTCACTGTCAAGAACATCCTCCTGACATCCCATTTAAGTCTCCCCTCTGCCAGTTTGAACCCATTCCCCCTTGTCCTGTCATTATAAGACCTTGTGAATAGTTCCTCCCCAGCCCTCCTCATGCTGCCTTTCAGAGAGACCTCAGCAGGCCTGAGAAAGGGGCCAACAGGTATCTCATGAAGGTCGCCACATAAGTGCTTGGCCTTAAAACTTAAGCCTATTTGGGTTAGGTGTAAATAAGCCAATAACAAGATTTACAGGTGTATTAACCTCCTGAAGACAGAAAAAAGAAAAATGTACTTACGTCAAGGTAATCCAAAGCAAGGAAAGTTTCAGGTTCAGCCCGTTCTTCTTTTAGGTACCTAATACAATCCCTTGCTGTTTTCTCAGTGGCAACAACAATAGCAGTCATGTATTGGCTGAATACCTTGGTAATAGCAAGGTAGTATTTTTTATGAATAGGATGACACAGGTCAAGCAATCTTCCATACTGAAGATAAAAATACAGAGAACTATTAGTATGTTCCATTACACACGGACTAATATTTCTGTGTGCAAGATACTGAAGTAGTAAAGTGTGCTACATATATCTACCAGCTGTGCAAGCTGGCTGTACAAGAGGAAAAAAAAAATAGAAATTGAGGCAGTCATCGATCCAAATTGCAGCTTGCCTTCAGAATTCAAAGGGATTTATTATTTTCCTTGAGGTTAAGTATCTCTACATTTTACTCAGAATGTCTAGCATATGCTTCTATGACAGAGTGACAATAGCAAAGCTGGCTAAGCATCTTTCTTGGAAAGAAAAAGCCTAACACAAGACACAACCTTTGATTGACAGTAAGAACTGTTAATTGGAAAGTGGTAGTAAGAGAGGCAGTATTCCAGTTTCAACTCAAAAGTAGGTATCTGCCTACTTTAGTAGTATGAATAAAAACTGCTTTTCTTTTACTGTATAGTCCAAACACTCAAGCCTCTTCTGCCATATATTGACACAAAACCTCATTAGACGAAAGTAATGAGTTCCTTGCTGTACATGCTCCTTAAAGATCTTCTGTTTAATCTCTGTAACTATAGGGACTGTTGATCTTTCTTGTAGTGATTAATTCTACCAATGCGCATTATAATCTGTGAATTTATGCAAGAACAATTTTTCTGCTTGCTGACATATAGCTACTGGACTCCTCTTGCTTATCTACAGTTTTAGTCCTATCAAAGAGAGCTGGGGTAAGCCCATTCAAAGTATGACTTTGTAAGTGATATAATGGACATGAGTTGAGTAGATCAAATCACAGCCTACTATTATGTATTTTCTTACACTTCTGACAAGTGTCTTTCCTCTCCTGAAACACAGCAGAAGCAATGATAACCCAAATACCACAAAGGTCTTTAGTTCCTGGTTCTCTCACAAGCTGTCATCTACTTGGATGTTTTCACCTGCAGCTCAGTTGTGAAGTTTTGAACATGCAGAATAGTACAGTAGATCTATCTGCTCTCAGACACAGGCATTTAAGTCCAGACAGAATGCCAGATTTTTGTGAAAAGAAATTTTGCCATCCCAGTGGAATCTGTAACAATACCAATCTTGCCAATTAAAACTACCAATGTAGGAATGACATTTTGAAAGTTAAATTGTAAAAAATGATCAGCCACACAGTTCACTTTGTTGATCCAACAGGGAAATGCACCAGTCACTCATACAGCAGAATCACACTGCTGCATGAACAAGGGTAACTGAAGCAGGTATTTTCAAGAGTGCCTGTAATAGGGCAGTTTACATAAAAAATTTGACTTCTCTAGTTCTCATTTTTAGATGCCATCACATCTGTAAGTACTCTTAAATTTGCACCCCTCCTAAAGTTAAATGACAGAACACTTAGAACAGCAGCTCTTCCATAAGCCAACAAGGTTATCACCAGTTTGATCCAGCTCTTTTTGAACAGAGATAACAATACAGAGTAAGCAAAAAGAGACAGAACATTCACCTTTTGGATGTTATGGACCACCACATGAACATGGATGAAAAAATTCTGAAGGATAGCTGAAAAGTGTATTTCTTCACGTCTTCAAAACACCAGAATCAGACACTTACCAGATTCTGAGGTTTTCAAAAAAAAAAACAAGAAGCAAAAGAAAGACTGAAAACATTTTTTAGTTTTCTATAATGTTCTTATGGCAGCACTAAGAAGCAGAGATATGTCACCATTAAAAAAAAAACAAACAAAAAAAACCCCAAAACACAAAAAACCCAACAAACCCACAAGCTTCTGAGTTTGTACATCTCAGCTGACTATGAACATCAGAACAGACTGATTATACTGAGACATAGTCAGAGACCAACTACTAGATTAAAAAGTTATCATCTAGAATGGCTTCAAATGTTGGAATAAATATTGTTTAAGTGTCAGTTAAAAGGTGTAAATATGGGTTATAAAACAACCAATGTCTGCTGGCAATTCAGATTCAATACACAAAACACTTAATGGCATTACTAAAGAGTAATTTAAGTAAGATAAAGTAACTGGTAAGGAAAGATAGACCATTTGGTAACAATCTCACGCACCTAAGCAAAATGGTCCTTTGGAAGCAGCATTCTTTGTGGATCTGACAGATAATCTTTCCATTAATTTGTTCAAAGTGATGAAAAATAAATTTGAGAACAGAAGAAAACAAAACCAAAAAGCAATGCAAGTGAAACACCACAGAATCACACAAGAGACCAAAATTATTCTTTGATGCAAATAATAATTTTTCTGCTTCTGGAAAGGAAAAAAAAATAATGACAGTACATGCTACTGTCCTTTCAATAATACTTTTTCAAGTACATTGAAGACAGGAGAAAGTTTAAAAGGTATTCAAGACAGTCCAATTTGCTCTAACTGCTTACTCAGTCTAAGGCAGAACTCTCCAATCTTAAATGTAAAGTAAAGCATTTAAATGAGGCCATTCAATTACCACAGAATCTGGATATAGTCTTCTGAGGCTTTCCAGGATCTCTGCTTTCATCTGCTGACGCCTCGTCTCGTGGTAATCAATTCTGGCATTCTGCAGTTCACCAACTGTTTTGTTCAATTCTTCATTCACTTCAGCCATTCGTACGGTTGAGTTTTCAATTTCCTTAGTTAACTCTTCCTCTTGCTGTTTCTTCTCTTTCAGCGATTCACTTTGAACAGAAGCAAATGCAATTTACTCTTTCATTTAGACAAGCTTTAAGCTTATAGAAGTGAAGTAGTTTAAATCTCTAATGACTTTCATAATCTCTGACTGTAAAAGTATCTTTAAGAAGCTACTTCTTATGCCAGTTGCATTCTGTAGTGCAAGCTATTTTTTAAGGTTTCAAAACAGTGTCCACGTGAGAGACTTTTGCCTGTGTTACCATGCAGCCCTATTGCTTTGTCTTCCATCAATAAAACTTCTGATACTGTAAAACTAAGGATGGAGAATTCCCCTACAAAATTATTATTCTCTTTACACATGTAAACCACTAAGGCTTCGCCATACTCTACTAGAGTTACTGTAAGAAAATAATTTTGTATTACAATAATCATAACAGGTCTACTGTTCCCTGGCAATGACAGAATTTTGTTCAGTAACAGCTTTAGGCCACTAGCAAAATACTGGTTGGAAAGAAATTCTGTGAAGATAACCTACTCTGATCTCCTACACAAAACATTAATGTCAGAGTTAGTTCAGGTTGCTCAATGAACACTTATATAACTTATTTCACAAAAAGTTTTTTTTTAAAAAACCATGCAGGAGACATGATCCAGGAAGAAAGAACTAAGCTGTGCTTCTAATATGCAACATAAATATTAAAGCTTTCTGCCTCTCTCTTGCACAGAATTTGTACACTTATAGCCCCACATCTGCACACCTACAAGAAATTAGAACCCACTGTAAAACCAATTTCAAACAACATGGGTTAGTCATCACGCTTTCTACATTGACAGCTAGAAGTAACTGAAACATTAATTAGGATTTATAAGAATTCTAGTTCTAAGATAAAATTTTGAATACTAGAAAATTGGCAGACTGCTATGATAATCTGACAAACATGTAAATATAGAAGAAATCCAGTTAGCTTCTAGTTTAACATACGTGCACATCTTGACATATTCTTCCAACTTCTCTATTTTTTTTTCATGCTCTTCTATCTGTTCCACAGTCTGTTTTATGTATCCCTATGCAATCACAAATAATGTCAAGAACAAGTCAGAGGAAAATGACAGTTTTGAATAAGATATACAACTCTCCATTCAGAACAAGTACTGAGATCTTTGCTCTTCCTTGTTGGTATTTCATGCCTTAGTAACAGGAGGTCTTCTTCAATAGTAAAAGCCAAACTGCAGCACGAACATAGGGAAATTATTTTATCAAGGCCATTACTGGATATTTCATGTTCAGCTAAGTTAAGAGAAAGCCTCTTCTGCACAGAGGATTGTAGGTGTTAAGCCTTTCTTGGACACAGGTTAAGAGAAGCTTTTTTTCTAAAGACACATGAAGAAGCTGACATAAGAGGTTCCAAACTGACACAGAAACATTATACTAAAAACCAACAGTGAAACAAGTATTTTCAGTTACACAGACTAAAGGCACGTTTAAACTAACACAAATGAAAGAAAAACAAACATATTGTTACTTACACATTTTGTTCTTAATTAACCTTAGGGAATCCTTGTGTCCTTTTGTATAGTTGTAGGCATGGAGAGTCCACAACCTCTTTGTGCACCTATTTCAATGTTTTAGTATCTCGGAGATTAAATAGTTCTCCTAATAGTCATTCAGAACATTCTGAATTATGTCCATTGTCTCACATACTATCACTTTGCATCTCAGAAAGTGCCTGGATGTCCACTAGGTAACAGCAGACAGCAATGAGGCCTCCCCTTTACCTCTCTCTAGGCTGAAGAGTCCATTTTCATATCCTCTCCTTACCAACTGGTTGGTGCTAGGGCATCTGGTATATAATTCTCTGCTGGACTCATTTTAGAATGCCATTACCCTTCTTGTACTGGGGAGAACACAGAGCACTCAAGATGTGTTCACACACACACTGCATTGTAAGGCGTGCTCACCAAATGCCACTAGCACAGATAAGCAATGCCAACTCAGAATGAACAGACAAGCATTTTATGATCACTCTATCTCTTATTTCCCCTTCAACAGTACAATGGGACTTCTGAGATTTTTTAGAACCACAAGCAATAAAATTTGTGTCTAGAATTTTTAAATATCTAGTAGTTCAAAAAGGAGTAGTAGTATTTTATCAAGAGCAAATGCATGCACAAATATTAGCTTAGTTATCATGGCAAGGACTTTACGTCCTCACAGCTATACAGTAAAATATAGGCCAAGTTTATATATACAAGAATGAGGCATGAGAAACTCCACAACTGTTTAAGTCCTATCTGACAGATTTTTAAGTCTTGTCTAAACCTTCACTCCATAACTAAATGGTGAAGAAATGCATGTTGCCTCTTCAACTTCTCAATACATGACAAAACTGCATGGTTAGTATAGTCTGGGGGAAAAAAAAAAAAAAAAGAGAAGCCACACACACACAAACCATCTAGAAGTGCATGGGTTTCCAGCAAAAGACAGAAGTAGAAAGGACAGAATCTCAGCTGACTATCAGAAGCACCATGATCTGGGAGATGATTTTCTAGAAGAGAATGTCATAGTGAAAAATGTATTGCTACATGTTTAGATCTGCTATGATGAAAAGAAACAGAAAAAAAAAACGCAGCAATGATCTGTATTTATACCAAACATCCTGTCTCAAAATGCAAAGTTTTCCAACTACAACACATTCATACATATCACAAACCTTAGAAACATCTCAGCAAAAGCCTCTGAAGGGTGTGAGTGTCATACAGAAACAGCAGGAGGACAACTCAGAAAGCCCAGGAACTGGTTACTGTAAAGTATTAGACCCAAAGCTTTCAAAAACCAAATCCTCAGTGTGAGCCTATACAATCACTCTCTAAACACCTTCAGAAGCCATTTTGCCAAACCCATTGCAACACTAAAACTGAACTAATTATTGCAACACATCTCTTGCTGAGAATTTATGTCAAAGCAGTTAATATGCTTATTAGACACATTTACACGAGAGGGAGGGACAGAGGAACATTTTTCTCCTTAGAACAACTCTAACTGGACACAGATACCTCAACTTCTTTTTTCTTCCTCCGGTTTAGTTTCATCCTTTCTTGATCTGCTTTATCCTCCCAACGAAGTTTTTCTAGCTGCTGGGTTATTGTAGCTACTTGCTTTCTTGCTATTTCCTTCAGCTCTTTGTAACGCTCAAACTGGATCAGTAATAAAAAAAAAATTCACTGCACTTAATGTTGTTACACTCTGTTAGTAATTGCCTGTATTATCATAATTAAGAATATGAAAACCATCTAAATCTCCAGAAGACCTTTCTAGCTACTAATTGCATTTTAATTGCATTTGTGTTTTATTGAAGATTCAACCCAGAGCTTGCAGTTAACAGGTTTTGCCTCTAGTCTTGTCTCAGACTTCTATTGCTGGTGGACGAGAAGCTCAACATGAGGCAGCAGTGTGCACTTGCAACCCAGAAAGCCAACCAGATCCTGGGCTGCATCAGGAGAAGTGTGGCCAGTAGGTTGAGGGAGGTGATTCTCCCTCTCTACTCTGCCCTGGTGAGACCCCACCTGGAGTACTGTGTCCAGTTTTGGAGCCCCTATTACAAGAGGGATGTGGACATGCTGGAGTGTGTCCAGAGAAGGGCCACGAGGATGATCAGAGGGCTGCAGCACCTCTCCTATGAGGACAGACTGAAAGAGTTGGGGTTGTTCAGTCTGGAGAGGAGAAGGCTCCAAGGTGACCTTATTGTGGCCTTCCAGGATCTGAAGGGGGCCCACAAAAAAGCTGGGGAAGGACTTCTTAGGATATCAGGTACTGACAGAACTAGGGGGAATGGAGCAAAGCTAGAGGTGGGCAGATTCAGATTGGATGTGAGGAGGAATTTCTTCAGCATGAGAGTAGTTAGAGTCTGGAACGGGTTGCCCAGGGAGGTGGTTGCAGCCAGACTGAATGAGACTGTGGCCAGCCTGATCCAGGGTAGGGTGTCCCTGGGCATGGCAGGGGAGTTGGAACTGGATGATCCTTGTCGTCCCTTCCAACCCTGACTGATTCTATGATTCATTTCTAAGGAAAGTTCATAGTAATTCACAGTCTTAAGGTCAGCACTAAGTTTTGGCACAGATCAATTTTTTTGCAAGTTTTGCTATATAGGACTACATCAATCTCATGCTATCAAGCAATTTTAAGGCAAACATTATATACAATCCCGCAAAGTGATGACGAACTAACCAAATGCCTCTAAAGTGCAGATTCACAAACTACAAGAACAACTCTGCAGGTTCTCCCTCAATTGATCAGAAACTATTTTAAGAAAGAGACAGTAGTGAAAGGTAGCTAGCACTTCATTTTAGAAGCATTTCTGACAATATGGTTGCAAAGATAGCTTCCTCTGAAGTGAACTTGCTGTGAAGTGATGTAGCCCTTTCCTTTAGAAAATAAGGTAAGCTATTTTTAAGTTTAGGTTGTGACCCACAGTAGATGTCATGCCTGGTTTGCATTTCTGCTGCATTCCTTTTTAATTGAAGGTATATTCCTGTACCTCAGGTGACAAGTCATTCCTCAAGAATTACCCCCTCACCCCAAATACCTTCCCATACACTTTCATAAATGGTGGGGAAAAAAACAAGTCAAAGTACAACCCAACCATGGATTTCATGTACCTATAATTCTAATGTACAGGTGACAGCCACCTGTGACAAGTCTCTATCAAACTCTTCTCAACTTTTTGCTCACTGAAAGTTCACTGCTTCCTTAACAAGGCATCCTCTCACATCACTTTGAAGATGCACTTTACACCCTGGGAGAGAAGCTTATGACTTCCAGTCGCACAACAGTGAATTCCTACATCTCTACGCAATTTAAGATTTACTCCCTAGAAGCGTTCCATATTTGGGATTTCCATAAGATCTGACTGCCCCACCTCCCCCCCCCCAAAAAAAGGAGACATCCCACATCCCACTCTTTCCAAGTTGAATCACCATTTCTCTTCATCAAATAAAACTATTTCTAAATAGAGGTTACAATTTTGTGTTTGTCTGAGCTCAAGTGAGGGAAAGATCATCAGAAATGACAGGTTATTAGTGAAACAGTTTCTCTGTCATTGGGAATTTTTGGAGTTCACTAGTAAATAGTACTTTTTAGCCTCCCCACTCACCTGACTTTCTCCCAGCTCAACATCTGCTGCTGTCTGCAATATCTTTTCCACCTTCCTCTCAAATGCTCTCCATGCATTCTCAATATCATTCAGTTCTATCTCTAGTTCTTTTATGTTCTGCTTTTCTTTATCACAAGATTTCTCCTTCTCCCTTAGAGATTTTTTAGACATTTCTACTTTCTTGATTTGGTATGACATGTTCTCCTTTGCTTTTATATAGAGGGGTCTCTGCTGAATCAGTGATGCTTCCAGAGTCCTAAACATAACAACCAACCCCAAATGAATAAACAATCCAATCACCCAACAAGCAAAAAACATAGTAAAAAAGCCAAAAACAGAAGAAAAAAGCACAACCCCCTCCCAACCACACATGCAAATAAATAATCAGGTGTCAATTGCACGGTTACATACCCAGAGGCCATTTTTTAAATATCTCCTGAAAACACAAGAAGTGAAGCATAACTTTCCAAAAAAATGTAACAGCAAACAAGCACTACGTAAAGAATTCACTGACAACCTGGGCATGGTGGTAGAGATGAAATCCATGTCTAGACATTACCTTAGTAAACTACTGGTACTGACTTCCATAGTGTTGGGATACCACCCAACTGCCTTAACTGGAAATACAAGTCTGCCAAGCAATTCCCAGAGCAGACAATGCTTTAACTGAGCTACCAGAGAACCCGACTGGAAAACCTACTTCATTTCTCTTTCCATCTGCTGTTGGTCTCTGCTTAGCACACCATGCACTTTTTTCTTGGCTCTAAGTGCATCTTCTGCTGCAGAAAGAGACTCTTTCTTGATACTAGTCTGCGCATTCTTTTCATCCAAACTTCTTCGCAGGAAGTCAATGTCTTTTTCATTGTGATACAGCTGGAAAAGCTTCAGTTGTATCCTTTCTTCCTCAAGGTCCTTGATGAGCATCTGGTAATGCTCTGCCTATTGACATTCAATTTTATTTATGGTTTACAAAAAAGGATTTTTAACCATTAACAGCCTGATCTCAAGTCAAAAGATGATAAACCAGTAGTTTTCATTTCAGAGATGCACACTGATCACAGAACTCAAACACGCAAGTCAACACTTTGGCTATACTGACAAAACTACTTTCCTTTATTTAGACTTTATTATATGTATTCCTCTATCCTTTGAAATGGTAGTAAATTATATAGCACATACTATATATAATACTCTGTATTAGTACTATATAGCACACATACTATGTGTAATACATAGTAAATAATATAGGATATTACATCTACGTAAAATACAGTATTATAATACTATAAATTATATAGTACAACAAACTTAAAAATACACTAGATTTTAAGCACCAGTAGTTGGGGTTTTTAGTGAGAAAAATCTGTGCTGAAATTCATAAAACATGCAAAACCTGAGATTTTAAGCAAAAACGTGGTAATTTTGAGTTACCTCATCTTTCTCTACCCTTGCTTGCTTGCGTTCTGCTGCAACACTTTTTTTCTTGTTATACTTAAACTGTGCATCCTCTTCTGCTTGCTGCATTTTACTCTTTTTTTGTTCATATTCTTCAGCATACTCCCATGAATTGCTGATTTGTTCAAAAAGTTGAGTTCTCTCCTTTGGCTTTTTCATTGCAATTGATTCTACTGTTCCCTAAAATGTTTTTTTAAATAATTATATATATATTTTTAAAATTATATATATTTATATATATATATAAATGCAGCACTGTAGATCCTTGTGTTGTCTAATGACTCCCTTTAAGAGCATATAATATAGATGTACTTGAGATACATTTATGGTTCACGGAATTGTATGGAAATATTTTCAATTCAAACTCAACAAAACATTTAATACCACAAAGAATCACCCTAATCACCTCACTTAATTAAACTATATCACTTTAAGTTTTGGAATGTCAGATACAACCTATGAAAAACACCTTCAAACTAAATCCACCTGCACAAACCAGTGTGCAGCATGACGATGGAAAAATTAAATCCTCTTAGCCTCTTTAAAAGGAACTGAAAGTCATTTTCAGTGGAAAATTAAGTAACGCCTCCCTCAGTACTGCAAAAGCAAACAGCCAAAAAATCACTGCATTAGAAGACTACATCACTCCCAGAGTAAAGAGCTGCACAGCTTTTGTCTGTACTCTAGCTGCTCAAATCACTGACAAGGAGCTCCTATTTTTGGTAAATAGTAGGAATTAAGTTCCTTCCTTTGGAATTTTCCTCAGCAACTGTAAGGAAGACAATCGTGTGAAATATATTCTAATTAAATATACAGCATTTCTGACATGTATAGTTAAATACTTGTGAACCTGGTAGGATTTTCAATCCATTAATAAAAAAAATCTTGACTAACAGGAGGGTTTCAAGATAAAAGTATCTTTTCCTATTTATAGGATTCCTAGAATTTAATACACAAAACATGATGTATAAAAAGAGACCCACGTTTTCTTATATTCTCTGAATAATAAAACTACATCATTTCTTCCAGATTAGCTTTCTTCCTACTAATGCACTCACATACACACAAAATGAACTATTTTAATTTTGCAGTATTTTAATCCTTGGTTGAGGTGAGGAAAAATATTATTGGCTTGGAAAGTAGCTAAGGGTGCCCTCATTTCTTTCAAATAGGTAACTGTGTCCTCGTATGAAATTATCTCAGCAGTTTTTATGTTCTTTACCTTCAACACTCACCTGAAAAACCAGGCAGTTCTTAGCTTTGACAAATATGCCAACTTTTTCAAGCTCAGACAGGTATGTAGATCGGCTGACAGATTTATCATTGAAAAGAAATTCTGAACAATTACCTAGAAGAGGAAATTTGAACAAACAAGCCAACAAAAAAACAACTATAAGATAGAATCATAGAATGGTTAAGTTTGGAAGAGACCTCAAAGATCATCCAGTTCCAACCCCCCCACCATAGGCAGGGACACCTCCCACTAGATCAGGACGCTCAAGACCTCATCCAGCCTGGCCTTCAACACATCCAGGGAGGGAGCAGCTACAACACGAAATGCATAGGGGAAAACACTGGACTAGCAAAACAATTTCACCAAGCAATTTCCTCAAAGAGGAAAAAGGACTTCAGTTACTCCCTTAGTGGCTTCATTTATCTGTATGAAAATTCTAGCTGCAACTTCCAAAAAGCACTGACAGATCCTTTTAAGTGCTGGTGCCTGCAACAAGGTGTCAGATCCCATTTTCTAGAGCACCTAGAGCATCTAGGTGTTTTTCAAGTGAACATCTACACATCAAAGTGTGAACACATTCACTCAATTTTTTAACTCTGCCCCATTCCATTATAAAATGTGCTTATCAAAATAGTACTGAAGGATCACAACAAGCACTGCAATACCCATGGGCTTAATACACCCAAATACAAAAGAATATTAAACATATGAAATTCAAAGCTGAGTATTTTTTATCTCTGTTTTCTGTACATAGGACAACAGAAAATGGGTGCAACGGAATCCACTACCTACCACGGATAACTCTTGAAAATCTCTTTTCCTCCCCATCTTCTTCACAATATACCATGGTCACACTAGCCACAGAAGAAACTGGTTTGCCAACATGCGCTCCATGAATGAGTTCTCGAACGCTTTTAACTCGCAAATTCGATGTCTTTTCACACATTGCAAAACTAACAGCATCCATTATGTTAGATTTGCCTTTAAAAAAAAAAAAATTAAAGATTGCTTCCTTTAATTTCTGTCATGTCAAAGCAATTACTAACTAAAACCCATATATAAAAGCAAAAGTTTTTATTAGCTCTATTTCTAGTGCTCTATTTCATTGAGGAAAAAGTATTGCACGTGATGAAGAAATAATATGTGATGAAGAGGTAATATGCTGGCAGCAGACAGTAAGTCTGTCTGCAAGAAAAATCACCACAAAACTGATGTGTTGCTCATTTAGTCATGTTGAACAAAATTTTTGTGCAAGGTCATTGAACTGAGCAAGCAACATCATAATCCTCAATATTTTCATTTCTGTAATGCAGTCAGCAGTATTTCCCCACATACTGCTAACTAGAACTTTACCACTAGAACTCTTCTAAGGAATCACAAAATCACTATTGTTGGAAAAGACCTTCAAGATCATCAAGTTCAACCCTTATCTTATTCTACCAGGGCCACTACTACACCATATATGTAGACAACTTTTAAATACATCCAGGGAGGGATGACAATTCAACCACTTTCCTGGGCAGCCTGTTTCAGTATTTGATAACCCTTTCTGGATAAAACTTCTCCCTAATAAAACTTCAAGGCCAGGCTGGATGAGGTCTTCAGTGACCTGATCTAGTGGGAGGTGTCCCTGTCTATGGCGGGGGCTTGGAACTGGATGATCTTTGAGGTCTCTTCCAACCTAAACCATTCTGATTCTGCAATATCTAGCCTAAACCTCCCCTGGTGTAAATTGAAGCCACGTTCTCTTGTTCTATCAGCTGTGACTTGTGAGAAAAGACCAACATCCACCTCTCTACGACTTCCTTTCAGGTGGCTGTAGAGAGCTGCAAGTCTCTCATGAGCCTCCTTTCCTTCAGGCTGAACAACCCTAGCTGCTCCTCATAAGACTTATTCTCAAGACCCTTCACCAACTTTGTTGTCCTGCCCTGGACCCGCTCCAGAGCCTCCATGAATTCCTTATACTGCAGCACCCAAAACTGAACAAAGTATTCCAGGTGCAGTCTTACCAGTGCTAAGTACAGGGGGGCAATCACCTCCCTACCCCTGCTGGCCACAATATTCCTGACACAGGCCACGATGCTGCTGGCCCTCTTGGCCACAAGAGCACACTGTTGGCTCACATTCAGCCAGCTGTTAGCCAACAACCCAAGATCCCTTTCTGCAAAGCAGCTTTCCAACCACTCAGCCCCCCAAGGCAGTAGCATAGCATGGGTTTGTTGCATCCTAAGTGCAGGACTGAGCATTCGGCCTTGCTCAAGTCCATATGATTGGACTCAGCTTACTGATCCAGCCTGCTCAGGTCTCTCTGATGAGCCTTCACACCCTCCAGCAAATCAGCACTCCCACCGAACTTGGTGTTGTCTCCAAAGCCTACTGAACACAAGCGTCCCAGATTCATTCACCTTTACATTACCCTTTGATCAACTCCTTAGGCAAAAATTCTCTTAGTTGAATCCTCTTTTACATTTTCCTATTTAGTCTTGAGTCTGTTGGCAGCTTCATAATTTTCTGCCTTCAACCTTACTGCTTCACCAGTGTTTTGACTTGCTTTCCAAAATATCACAAAAAGAAGTAAGCATCCCAAAAGGAAGTGGGAAAGCATAAAGCTGAGATTACACAATATTCATATTTTCTCCTGTATTCACCTATGTATTCAGATTTACCTGCAACACTTCCTAGAAAACACACCCATAATTTTGAATTTCCAATATGGAACTAGGGCTAGGAGGGTAAAGAGTATAACAATGTTAAATAATAGTTACTTATGCTCACAGGTCTCACTTCAGTTAGATAGCAGAAGAAACCACATGCTTTAAAAATCTAAATCATAAAGCAAATCATGAACAAACTCAGGAAGTTAGCAGCAAATACTAAGGCCATCCTTGTGGCTCTTTGTTCAGACAACCTTCACTTCCTCTGCATTGTTCTCTGCCAAATAGATGACAAAATCCCATTTGTTGGCTGGAGCTTTCAGACGTGAATCACATTTTTGAAGTTCCAGCACTCACAGGAAAACAATGTGGAGTCACATCTATAAACCAAAGCTACACTACAAAGCAGCTACAAACCTGCAAAGCTACTATCTCTTTCCAAAGGCATTTACTCAGATGGCAAAAAAATCACAGACCCATATCAAGAAGCAGTTTTACAGCTGCAGTTTACAACTCCAAGTAAAATCAGCAGTATGTGACTTAGTAAGCTGAACTACAAACTGGAGCGACAAAGGCAAAGTAGGCTGGAAAGTGTAGGTTAAATGGCACGGTTTCAACCATATCACCTCTGTCCCTCCATGTTAGAAAATACCTGTATCTTAACTTAAAAAACAGCATTGGCTGGTCAGGAGCCTCTAAAACATTGCTTGTGCTGCCACACCTTCAGGTGTAAGTGAAGAGATTTCAAGCCGGCCTAAGTCTCTACTTCTCCTCCATCAAGCCCTATGGCCTCTGTTGCACTTACCCACTGAGTGCAGCCGTGCTGGCCCTATTCTCAGGCCTGCACATGCACTGCTGCTCTTTTATCCCCTTCAGGCCTATAGTATTCACAGAAAAGAACAGAAAATGGTAGCTAATGTAGCTACCCCGGTAGCTACAGTGGTGAGAGAGAGCCACCAGGTGCCCACTGCCCACCTCCCCACACGCCTCAGCCTGCTACCTGATCCATTGGGCCCAACGATGCAGCTGAACCTCATGAAGGGAC
>VWZI01002988.1:42069-82777 GCA_013396835.1 Psilopogon haemacephalus | reverse complement strand
GGTTCCCATGGCGACGCCCTGTGTTGTTTCCTGGGCTAGGCGGCGGGTCGCGGCTGTGCCTCTCTCTTGTCTGTGGCCCGCGCAGCGCCGGTGGCCGTTTGCCCTCTAGGCCATGCAGAGGCTGGGGCTTGAGCGGGACTTGCAGGAGGCCGCTGCCCTGGAGCGACGGCGGCAGCGGGAGCTGCAGCGGCAGGGCCGCATCTTCAACGCCCGACTCCGGACCATAGGGGTGAGGGCGCGGCCTCAAGTTCTCGTCCCGAAGTGCGGTGCCAAGGGCGGGGAAGGGCGCCCACCTCCCACTGCACACTTGTGTTCTGAGGAGCCCGCTGTAAAGCGGAGATGACCCCTAAGGCAAGCCCGAAGAAGGGACAGCCCCGCCGGCGCGGGCGGACGAACGAGGGTGGCGAGCCCAGCTCTGAGGAAGGGCGGGAGGTAGCTGCCCCAATGGCCCCCTCAGGGCTTCCAGGGTGTCTGCGAGCAGATCGGCGGGAGAGCAGCGCTCTGTTCCGGCTCTCAGAGGGCTGAGGTGCCTTTTAAAAGTTGGTGGTGAAAGCAGGTTGTACTCTAGGCGTCGTCAGCAGTTCCTTTGGACGTCTGTCGTTGGTGTGTGTGTGTGTGTGACAAGTCTGTGAGGGGAACTTGTATCTTACTGCTGTAGGGTACAAAGGCAAAGCATTTTTCCTGCACAGATCAAGCTGCGTTGCAGTATTTCTGTAGGACTGTGCTTTACTTGGAGGTAAGTGCAAAACGTGCATCAGTTTGTTTTCTACACGCCTACCCTCACCTGTTTGATTCTCACTGGAAGCTGGGATCCGTGAGAGTTCTATTGCTGAAAGGAATCATACAATTGGTCCCTATTTTGCAGCAGGGAAAATAGGATGGATCCGTCAGGCCGTGTTTATGTATGTGGGAATGACTGAGGTCTGATTTTCCTTGGTGTGGATGTCACAATTTGAATACCCTTCAGGCTGTGAAGATCTTTGGGGATGGATAATAGATAGGTTCATTTTGGTGGCTCTTCTGTAGATAGGTTCATCTTGGTGGCTCCTCTATAGTTTGAGCTATGGAGTTTAAAACCCTGAATATAAGGAAATTATGTTGTGCTTTCTAGCTATTTAAACCTTCCTGTAATGTGTCCAAAGCCCCGTGCTGACATTGTGTATGTGCCTATGAAGGGAAAAGTGCTGTGAGGCAAAGTTAGTTTAAATTTTGCTTATTTTAATTGCTGTATGCTGATGCACATATCATATGTAAGTGCTGTAGAATTAACTACTGTAGAAGCACATTTAGAATTGGTGAAAATAAATCAAATTTGTTTGGCTGCATTGGACTGGTAGAATTGCAGGGGTTTGGATTTTTTTCTTGTCACTCTTAGGCAGAAGTCATGGTTACAGAGCAGTTACCACTTAAAGAACAGGACAGGTTATCTACCTGATACAATGCCCTGACACATAGAATCAGAATGGTTTAGGTTGGAAGAGACCTTAAAGATCATCCAGTTCCAACCCACCGCCATAGGCAGGGACACCTCCCACTAGATCTGGTAGAATGGAATCAGCCAGGTTGGAAAAGACCTCCAAGATCATCCAGTCCAACCTATCACCCAGCCCTGTCCAAAAATATACTTAAATGGAAGGGGCTAATAACCTTTTACAACAGATGTGATATATGTATAGTAAAGGAATTCAAATTTGTCATCTGGAAGCACACAATTTTTCTGTAAGGTGGCTTTTGTAGAGCCTTAAAAATGAAATGTAAAGCATAAATTCTCAGCTAATGAAATAGCTGAGAACAAAATAGCATATCTTAACATACTTTGTTGAGATACTTCCAATACTGAAGTACACCACCTGAAGGTCTTTCCCAAATGCTTTCGCAGAACTAACTTTTTAGACAGTTTTTTGATAGATCCAGTTCCATAAGACAGAGATTCTATGTGAAGGAGAGCCCATTGGAGGATTTGTTAAAATATTTCCATTAACATCCTTTGGTGTACCTTATCCAATGGCTGAACAGTGACTGCTCACAGGAAGGGATGTTCGTGTGCTTTGAAGATCTATATCGAGAGATATGAGTATTTCTAACATGGTTTTAGATTCTTTGGTTTCTCTCCCACCAGTTTAGCTGAGCAGTTGTCCCTGACAAGATTAAAAAAACAAGGCGGTGTTTGACTTGGACACCACTAATCTGTGAGTGGGGTTGTCCTGATTTTGCTGGGACAGAACCACAGACCAGCCTTGGCCATTGGCAGATCTGAATCGGCCAGGACAGTTCACCTGAGTTAGCTCACAAGTGTATCCCAGACCAATATAAAGAAGATTGCAGAGAAGAGAGCAGCTTTCTGTTTGGACTCCCCTTCTGTTGGATTGCCATTCTGGATATTGTGACTGCTGCACCTTCAGTGGGCTGCATATAAGTCTTTATATCTTATACTAACATTGATACCAATTTGGCTCATTAAATCTATTTTCATTTCAGCCTGTGGACCTTCTCTCCTTTTCCTGATCCTCCTTCACTGATTGGGAGGGATCAGTGGGGGATAGAGTAGCTGCTAGAGTTTAGCTTCAGATATGGACTAAAGGTAGACAAGGGATTGAGCAGTCTGAAAGCATGGACATAATAAAGTCTGGAAAGCAGAATGAGAAACATAGAATTGTAGAATGGTTTAAGTTGGAAGGGACTTCAAAGATCATCCACTTCCAATGCCCCACTATAGGCAGGGACACCTCCCACTAGAACAGGTTGCTCAAGGCCTTATCCAGCCTGGCCTTGAACACCTCCAGGGAGGGAGCAGCCACAACCTCCCTGGGCAACATGTTCCAGTGTCTCAGCACCCTCATTGTAAAGAAGATCTTCCTAATGTCTGGTTTAAACCCATTACCCCTCATCCTGTAATTACAAGAAATTGTAAATAGTCCCTCCCCAGCCTTCATGTAGGCCCTTTCTGATACTGGAACTGTATTGGGTTTTTTTCTTGATTATTACTAGTTATAGTATTACTTAGGCTTCTGCATCCATTTCCTCATCTGAATAATGGAAAAGTAAGATTCGACTCTCTTCACTTAAAGTTTTAAGAGTCTTTCTTCAGTAAATCACTTATTTCCCCAAAGAGTTCAGATGAATAGTTAAAAAAATTACCTTCCATTTATATATATGCTGTTTTACATAAATGCAAGTAGGTTGTAGGTTAAAAATTAGCTGCTTCAAACCCTTCATAGCAAGGGACTTGTTAATTCAATGGTTGCAAAGTTAAACCCACAGCTTTATGTGACTAGGAATGGTTGTTTCAGGGATTGTAAGCTGTTCATATGGGAGTGAGCTGATAGTGTAGCTGAATATGTACATACAAGTCAATATATTGATTTACCTGTGCTAATTGCCAGAAGCTGTTAATGAGGTCACATTGAATTTCTCTTAAGCCTTCCCTATAGCTATATTGAAAGCTTGTTTTCACAGAAGAGATCTCAATATGGATGTAATGCCTACAACACCCCTGGTTTGGGGCACTGCTTTTGGTTTCACCTTTGCTTACAGATGTACCTCTTTGCCTGATTGGTCTACTCTCAGTAGTCCTTAACAGCATTATCAATGTGTATTTTTATCCATCATCTGTTTAGTTTTTTCTCACTTAATCTGAGTAGTTTCTAGGCAAAGACTATAAAAATATTTTATCAGATTCTTGAAGGATTGTCAGGGGCTTGATAAATCTTGTACAGATGTTAAGTGACTTGACCAGCTACCAAAAAAAACCAAAACAAACAAAAAACCCCAAACAAAACCCAAACAAAACCCAACTACACACACAAAACCCAATAAACAACCAAATGCCAGGTTTCATAGAATCATAGAATTATAGAATGGTTTAGGTTGGAAGAGACCTCAAAGATCATCCAGTTTCTGCCTATTCATATGCCACTTCCTACGAACATCCTAGAATGCTCTAGGTTGGAAAGGACTTCTAAAGGTCATGTAGTCCAACTCCCTTGTAGATGGTAGGGACATCCCCAACTAGATGAGGTTGCCCAGAGCCACATTAAGCCTGACTTTGAATGTCTCCAGTGATGGAGCCTCCACCATGGAATCATAGAATAGTTTAGGTTGGAAGAGACCTCAAAGATCATCTGGTTCCAAACCCCCACCATAGGCAGGGACACCTCACACTAGAACAGGTTGCTCAAGGCCTCATCCAACCTGGCCTTCAACACATCCAGGGAGGGAGCAGCCACAACGTCCCTGGGCAACCTGTTCCAGTGTCTCACCACCTTCACTGGAAAGAACTTTCTCCTAACATCCCATTTAAATCTCCCCTCATCCTGTCATTACGAAACCTTGTAAATAGTCCCAGGATTCTGGGATGCGTCTCATCAGGACTCACAAACTTGTGTATGTTCAGGTTGCTCAGATGGTCATAAACATTGTCTTAATTTACAGTGAAGTAGGACCTGGTTCTTTTGCCTAAAGTGTAGATGGCTACTATGATTTGATGTGCCTTAGTGCATTATGGTTTGCTGAGGTAGCACTGCCCAAGGATGTGATTATTCTGTACTGTACCTGCCAGCTCATTGTAGACATCTGTACGTGCCTCAGATTAACACCCCCACTTCATTTTAGCAACTGCATAAATCCCACTTAATCAGTTAAGACTGGAAAACTTTTTTTCCATTTCATGGTACTTCTTCAATGTACTTTGAGTGAACCATTCACATTCTTTTCAGGTCTGAACTATTACAACTTGCTGTCAACTGTCAAAATACTTAACCTGCTTCATATATAGGAAAGCAGAGTAGGAAAAAGTAAAAAACTGCCAGCTGTAATGGGGGAAACATTCTGTATGATGTAGTTGAAAATGCTGATAGCTCTATGTATTATGATAATGTGGTGTTATGTTCTGGTTAGGTCCAAGAGTATACCTGTCATTAAAAAAAAAAAGGGAACAAGCAAAAATAGTTCCTGGATTTTTCTTTGTAAGTTACTGACACTGAATAGTGATGTCTTAGTAGTGGTTTTATATCTGTCTTGTACAACTGTGTATCAGTGTAGCTTGATGATGCCTGCTTTTAGTCACTGGAATGTAGTGTCTCTAAAGAACTGCCTCTTTTTTCATCTTAACAGGTTGATAAAGATGCATTGGATAGCCAGGTCAAGGACAAAAAAATTCAAGAAGCAGCTGAAAAAGCACGAAACGAAGAACTTGGTATATTCATAGATATTAGTGACATTTCTGTGAAGAGTTACATGCAATTTACCATCCGTCTCCTACCTCTTTCCCCTTCATGTATTTCAGACATATTTATTTTCAAATGCAGCCAATCTTGAATCTTGCTATACAGCACTATCCATATAAAACTGTCAATCAAGATTTATATATATATATATATATGAAGAATTGTAGGTTTTACTCTCAATACTCTAATATGTAGTCCCACTTATGTTTATACATTTGCATTGATACACTGTGTGTTTTCCTCAGTATCTTAAGGCTTATGCTGGCATGGTTAAGCTGGTATATGTTTCCTAGTAGGCTGGAATTTTCAGTGTTTTCTTTTAATAAATGTTGATAAACAGACCTGTTAGAAATCTGAAGATACAGAAGCATTAAAAAAAAACCCCAAACTAATTACTTAATACTGCTATTACAGTATGCACACGTGGCTCAGACAGCCAACCGTGTCCTGGGCTGCATTAAGAGAAGTATTACCAGTAGGGCAAGGGAGGGGATTCTCCCCCTTTACTCTGCTCTCATCAGACCCCACCTGGAGTACTGTGTGCAGTTCTGGAGCCCCCAGCACAGGAAGGACATGGAACTGTTGGAGCCAGTCCAGAGGAGGGCCACAAAGATGATCAGAGGGCTGCAGCAGCTCTGCTATGAAGAGAGGCTGAGAGAGTTGGGGCTTTTCAGCCTGGAGAAGAGAAGGCTTCGAGGAGACCTTATAGTAACCTTCCAGTATCTGAAGGGGGCCTACAGGAAGGCTGGAGAGGGACTGTTCACAAGGTCTTGTAATGACAGGACAAGGGGTAATAGGTTCAAACTGGCAGAGGGGAGATTTAAACAGGATGTTAGGAGGAACCTCTTCACAGTAAGGGTGGCGAGGCACTGGCACAGGTTGCCCAAGGACGTTGTGTCTGCTCCCTCCCTGGATGTGTTCAAGGCCAGGCTGGATGAGGTCTTGAGCGACCTGATCTAGTGGGAGGTGTCCCTGCCTATGGCGGGGGGTTGGAACTGGATGATCTTTGAAGTCTCTTCCAACCTAAACCATTCTATGATTCTATGATTTTCAGAATAGCAGTGGCAAATCTATAGTAAATCTTGCAGAGTGAGCTCATGTTGTGTCCAGAAAATATATATTCTGTACAATCCTCTGTAGATTAATATTACTGGCAGCATGAGTCACATACAACAGGGTTGTAAGAAGGAACCATTGTTGAGTCAGAGCATGTAGCCACACAAATGTTTCATCCATGTCCTCTGGCCTCAAAAAACTTCGAGGCTGTTTGTGTTTGAAAGGCTCTCCTGTGGTATCATGTGAAAAGGTCCCACAGACAGATGTCTCTGTGGGTTCAGAAAGATCTACAATTGTGCTGCCAAATTCTATGGCTGTGATTCTAGAGCTGTGACTGTGGTTTCTATGGCAGAATACCTGTAAGACTTTGACTCTTAGGAAACTGCCAGCAGCAATGCGTGATGTGGCAGCAGGAAATGATCCTTGCTTGTGAATTGAGTTGAAATGGCTAAAATGGCTATTTTTGGGTGGAGGGGTTTTGCCGTTTGTTTTTCTTTGGATCAATTACACCGTTTTGATTAAATGGGCAAGACCTATTAAGCTCTTCAGAATCTGTTAGTGCCAGCCACTCGTTTTAGTGCTATGATCAAAACATTGGAGCTATGAAACAGCTCTCTGTATTCCTTTCATTGAGAGCCTGTTTTTTTGTTTGTTGCTTAATAAGCAACTTAATGTAGCTTTTGGTTGTAACTCTAAGAATAAATGAGAAGAATTAGTATACAGTGCATTTGATGTGTTACTGCAAGTTTCAATCAAATGAAAACTCACAGATCTAGAAGCATTTATTATTGACTGTTTCACATGCACATTGTAGTTGCAAACATGAAGTCATTGTAATATTAATAAGAGAATTGATGCTACCCCCCAACTATTTTATAAGTACATGTTATAAGTACATTAGTGAGTTTGCTGCACTGATACTTGTAGATCAAGTACTCTTTCTTAAAGTATATGAGTTTGAAGTCTTAATATTCCTTTTCCATAATATTATTTTCCATCTTACACATGCAGGTCCATGATGTGCACTTTTGAGAGTTGTGTTTTCCTTGTGTTGCTTTTTCTTTAGCTAATGAAAGTAAGCAAATTGACAAGATCATGTGCATGTTGGAGGAGCGGCAGAAAAATGAGATCAGAAACATAAATAAAGCTGTCAGTGAATTTCAGAAGAATTTCCAGAAGCCTGAAACAAGACGTGAGTTTGACCTGTCTGATCCACAGGCCTTGAAGAAGGACAAGCCTGCTCGACTTTCAGACAGTGATCCTCGGTGTACTGTATCTGGCTTGCAGAAGTTTATGGGTGAGGACTTAAACTACCATCAGAGGATGAAATTTCAAAAGGAGCAGCTAAGGGAGTGGTCTCTTCAGCAGCAGCGAGACTGGAAGAACACATTAGCTGACCAAAAATTTGCAGGTAAAAAAGGAGGATAATAAGGTTTTAGTCTGCTTTTCATGAAATAATAGAAACATAGAATGGTTTAGGTTGGAAGAGACCTCAAAGATCAACCCTTTGCCATAGGCAGGACACTTCCCACTAGAACAGGTCGCTCATAGGCCTCATCCAACCTGGCCTTCAACACCTCCAGGGAGGCAGCAGACACAACCTCCCTGGGCAACCCATTCTAGTATCTCACCACCCTCACTGTAAAGAACTTCCTTCTAACATCCCGTTTAAATCTCCCCTCATCCTGTCATTACAAGACCTTGTAACTAGTCTCTCCCCAGCCTTCCTTTCAGATACTGGAAGGCTACTATGAGGTCTCCTGGAAACCTTCTCTTCTCCAGGCTGCAGATCCCCAGCTCTCTCAGCATGTCTTCATAGCAGAGGTGCTGCAGCCCTCTATCATCTTTGTGGCCCTCCTCTGGACTGGCTCCAACAGTTCCATGTCCTTCTTGTTTTGGGGGCCCCAGAACTGCACACAGTACTCCAGGTTGGGTCTGACAAAAGCAGAATAAAGGGGCAGAATCCCCTCCCTTGCCCTGCTGGCAACACTTCTCTTGCTGCAGCCCAGCACACAGTTGCTGTCTGGGCTGCATGTGCACACTGCCAGCTCATGTTGAGCTTTTCATCAACCCAGACCCCTAGGGTCCTTTTCCTTCTGGCTGCTCTCAGCCATTTGCCACCAAGCCTGGATTTGTGCTGGGGACTGTGCTGACCCAGGTGCAGGACCTTAGGTCTTGTTGAATGTCATGAGGTTGGCCTGGGCACATCTCTCTAGCTTGTCCAGGTCCCTCTGTATGGATCCCTGCCCTCTAGCAAGTCGACTGCCACACAGCTTGGGGTCATCTGCAAACTTGCTGCGGCCAGACTCAATTCCTCTGTCCATGTCGCTGACAAAGATGTTAAACAGCATGGTGTATCTGACAAATATGCTATAGCCTGTGGTGTCAGTTTGACATCACAGTGTTTTAGTGCGTTCAATATGTAACTGTGAGAAATCCTGCAGCAGTTTTTCTACTTTACAAGCTCTAATGTATCCAGTATCTCACTTAAGAAATCTATATTTAATAATGTGGTAATTCTGTTATTGCCTGGTTTTCATTTCTGTTTTATGCCTCAAATGAATTATTAGAGCATTCTGAAGAACCATTAGTTTTGCATGCTAGATGGTATGTTTACTTCATCAGACCAAATCATCTAGCCTTTGTTGTTCCAAAGCAGAGAGAATAATACTGATTTTTCTAGCTTGTCTTGTGTAATTTTTTTTTTCTGCAGTATTTAACATACTTTTCATTCTAACACTGACTTAACTGTTAAGACAAGATGGTTTTTACACAATAAAATACTCACCTGGAGTACTGTGTGCAGTTCTGGAGCCCCCAGTACAGGAAGGACATGGAACTGTTGGAGACAGTCCAGAGGAGGGCCACAAAGATGATCAGAGGGCTGCAGCACCTCTGCTATGAGGACAGGCTACAAGAATTGGGGCTCTGCAGCCTGGAGAAGAGAAGGCTTTGAGGACAACTTATAGTAGCCTTCCAGTATCTGAAGGGGGCCTACAGTAAGGCTGGGGAGGGACTATTCACGAGGTCTTGTAATGACAGGATGAGGGGGAATGGGGTCAAACTGGCAGAGGGGAGATTTGAATGGGATGTTAGGAGTAAGTTCTTTCCAGTGAGGGTGGTGAGACATTGGCACAGGTTTCCCAGGGAGGTTGTGTCTGCTCCCTCCCTGGATGTGTTCAAGGCCAGGCTGAATGAGGCCTTGAGCAACCTGATCTAGTGGGAGATGTCCCTGTCTATGGCAGGGGGTTGGAACTGGATGATCTTTGAGGTCCCTTCTAACCTAAACCATTCTATGATTCTATAAAATGATTTCACGAGGTACCTGAAATTCCAAGATGGAAAGTTTAAGTTGCAGGATTTGGAAATAGTTCTGTGATTCAGCTTACTCTATCTGTAGCTTCTCTGTCTTACAGTAAATATTGTCTAAGCTTCATTTTAATTTAATTTAGATTATCTTTATGACAAGAATAGGATTGAACTTGACCAAAAGACTATGGAGCAGCAATGTAAAGAAGAAGAAAAGAAGCGTGCTGTTTGTGCAGCTACTAAAGATTTCAACAGAACCCAGGTAAATTAATATTGGATTTGTTTGGATGGGGAAAAAAAAGTGGAGACAAAATAAGATGCACAGAAGTACAATGAGAAATTATGTTTCAACAGAGGTTGATTAGCAGCTAACTTCCAAGTTTGTTTCAGTGATTTGAAGGTAGAGTTTATTCAGTTTGTCCTCTCCAAGGATCTTGGTATCCTTTGCCTAGTTATCCTCTGTCCAAATTTTCTCTCCTGGTACTCAGCTTGCTGACTAGAGGGCAGCAACAACTCATCAGTCTCTCAGGGACTACTAATCTGTGAACTGGGGTGTAACAAAAGCCTCCCATGCTTCCTCCTAGTTTTATATCAGTCATTGGATATTCTTAGCTGTGTCTGCCTGCTTTTGTATTTGCTTATCATAGAATCATACAATGGTTTAGGTTGGAAAAGACCTCAAAGATCATCCAGTTCCACCCCCCTGCCATAGGCAGGGACACCTCCCACTACATCAGGTCACTCAAGGCCTCTTCCAATCTGGCCTTGAACACCTGCTAACATCCAGTTTAAATCCCCCCTCTGCCACTTTAAACCCATTCCCCCTCTTCCTGTCATTACAAGACCTTGTGAATAGTCCCTACCCAGCCCTCCCGTAGGCCCCCTTCAGATACTGGAAGGCTACTATAAGGTCTCCTTGAAGCCTTCTCTTCTCCAGGCTGAAAAGCCCCAACTCCCTCAGCCTGTCCTCATAGCAGAGCTGCTCCAGCCCTCTGATCATCTTCGTGGCCCTTATGTAGAAACATTACTAAGAGTGGCATTTTGCCTTCATTGCTTGTGCTAATTTTCCCTCCACCATTGTTTTTTGGCATTTTGGCTTCCTGATATTTGCTCACCAAGCATGCTTTGAAACCTATTGACACGTGGAAACAATCTGCCACGCTCCAGTTCTTTATCTTTAGTATACAAATTAATAATACTTCTTTCACAAGTTCCCTGGATGGGTGACTCTGGTCGTTTGTGAGCTCTGTGATTTAGAGATTAGAAGTTGTGCCTTCCTTTAGTCCTGTGTTGGCAGCAATTATGGCCTCACACACTCAAGCTTGTTACTCTAAGCATTTGCAATCCTGGCCTCATACTGTTTCTATATGCATTTCTTCTTTTGTTTTATGACTTGGATCAATATCAAAAGAAGTATCTAGCAGGGGAGATACATAATGTTGGATCACAAACCAATATCAAGAGCATATACTTGTGCATCTGTTTTGGGTTTTTCAGTGCAGCAGCAATGAATTGTGTCTTGGGGATTTGACTTAGTTAAGTCTGATGTATTTTTTTTTCAATGTGTGTGTAAAATATTTATTTTGCAGTGTGATTAACTATTGCATAGTAGTGCTGCATGCACCACTATGCATAGAGGTGGGTGTTTCTTCCTGTAAGATTCCAAGGCAACTCAGAAATGTTAGGCTTTTCTTGTTGCTGACAAGGTTAGGGTTGCAAGACCCAGCTGCCTTTTTTTCACCTGTTGCTAGATCACAGTGGAATGACATTAATAAAATTATCTATATTAAAAATTCTGTAATTTAAGCTTCAAGGAGAGTAATTGTATGAGGTCCATAGAAAATGTCTTTCTGTCATCTGGACCATTTTCAGAACTGAAAAGAATGGCTCAGTTCACAGTATTAAGCTAAAAGTACATGCCCAGATATTCTGGTTCAGCATTCCAAAAAAATATTGGATGATTGAAAATCTTTGAAGATTTTGGGTTGGATTGGGTTGGTTGGTGAGTTCATTTGTGTGGGTTTGTTGTTGTTTGTTTTTTTCTTGGAAATTATAGTGTTGTAGTTCCTCTCAAGATGTTATTGATACTTCTGTGGGGAGGAGAGGGGAAACAAAAAGAAAAAGCAAAAACCACTGCAGGGGAGCACTTATTTTTTGTTGTTGTTTTTAAGATTGCTTTAAACATCTGGTAAAAATTGCACTCCCTGACTTCACATGAAATGAAAAAGTGGTCTTTAGTTTCCAGTGTTTTATTCCACATAATGATGGCAGAGCAAGTAATTACTAGATATGATGTTTTGCCACTTGGAATCTAATTTGCTTGATTTTTTTCATTTATCTAAAAATAGGCATCTCTTTTCTTGCTCTAGAGTAGAGCATATGTTCCTATAGATGGCTGGTAAATATTTTAAAGTCTTTTTAAGGTTTTCTGCATCACCTACATTGAATTAGAGCTTAGCTAACTTGTTCTTCTGGAAAACAGAAGAAATTATCTTTTTATTACCAGATACTTTTATTACTTTAATGGAAACCACAAGGCTGTTTTCAGCCATGGAATTTATTAATCTAGGATATCATACTTTGTAGTGTTTGTTACTTGTTCTGTCATTGTGCATGTTTGCTTGGAGCAAATAAAAGTCAGTCTTTGACAGTCTCCAGGCCTGATGCTTGAGAGAATTACTGTCATCAAAACTCTTAAGTCCTTAGAGAGAAACCCAGGTCAGCAGCCTCCTCTGGTGGCACAGATGACTGTGCTTGCCGAGTTAGGATTCTTCTCCATAACATTTGTGAAAGAACAGGTTCCCACATGTGTGTAGATAATCCTGTCATTCCCAGTTGTGTTGATCTAATAGCTACTCTACCTGCTAATTTCTCGTTGGGAGGAGCACCGTGGAGAAACGCCAGACATCAACGTGATTTAAGCTGTAACTCTGTTTATTTGCGATTCTACAGCTCCTTTTATAGCTAGCAAGCAGTGGGGGTGTCTGCTAATACTGCAAGCTAATTGGTAAGGGAGATTATATGTAGAAGACAGTATTGGTTTTTAACAATATACATTTCACACCTCTTTAGCCAGAAAGTTCTGGGTAACTTTTCCAGAAGCAGGAACTGTCTCAGTCTGTACTGCTGTTTTCCTTCCGTCTGTTCCGGCTCCACTTTCTCCTCACAGGCGTTCCGCTGTGCTTCTGTTCAAAGGCATTCCTCACAGAGGGGGTTGCTCCCTACTATCAGACTATCCCTTCTTAGAAATCTCTCCACAATTTCCTACTGCACTTTATATGCCACAGAAGAATGTTTTATCTGCTCTGACTTTCTTCATTTTTCCTTTGTCCTCATCCACTTTGTGTGTGCCAACCAGCAAACTACTAATTGGCAAGAAAAGTACACAGCGTTTCTATTTAACTTAAGAAGTTCATATTCTCAAGCCTGTGGTTTTTGAACAGAGCATGAGAAAAATTGGACACACTGAGGAGAGATCTATCCACTGATCTGTTCTTGTCAAAATATATGCATGAAGCTACAGATGCAAGAGTCAGGTCTGGCAATTGGTGTCCTCTCTGCCCCAGCAAGAAGGTGATTACCTGTCCTCTGTCCAGATGGAAGTTGCATATCTATGCGTTGCTCCAGATACTTTAGTGCTTTACAGGAGATTGAGGTAGGGGTTAGAAATGGATGATGCATAGTGTTAGCATTATACTTGGATTTAGTTTACTTAATCTAACTCTTCTTCACAGTGCGGGTGGTGAGGCACTGGAACAGGTTGCCCAGGGTGGTTGTGTCTGCTCCCTCCCTGGATGTGTTCAAGGCCAGGCTGGATGAGGTCTTGAGCGTCCTGATCTAGTGGGAGGTGTCCCTGCCTGTGGCGGGGGGTTGGAACTGGATGATCTTTGAGGTCTCTTCCAACCTAGACCATTCTATGATTCTATGATTCTTTGGAATGTAATTGAAGTAAAATCACAATTTGCTTTGTGGAGTTGTGCAAGAGGAAATAGGACACTATGACTTTATAGTGGTGTGGTGGTTTGGGAGTTCCCCACCCCCCTCACACTGTGAAATTGCCCAGGCTAGACACAGCTGGCTGGAAGTTAAGGAAATGAAGCTTTATATTTACAGCTTTGCACAATACACAAGAACATATTTACAATATATAACAGATGTTTACAGATATATACAGTAAAAAAGGTAGTATGGAAACACCCCACCCCTCCCAGAGATCAGAATCCCTAAGAGGGGGTTTCCAACCACCCTACCACCTTCCCCCACTTTCCAGTCTTATCTCACTATCTGTCTTACGTGCCAGATAAGCGAAGGTAGATCATCCAGGGGAGTTAGCAGCAGGAAAGTAGTTAGGGAAGTTACACAGATCCAACTAGGAAGGCAGGGAGAGAGAGACATGCAGTAGCCATCATGATTCAAAACAATCTGTCTTATCTTTGTTTGGGTTCTAACTTTTTATATATATATATATATATATTTATTTTTTTTTTTAGTAACCTATGAGTGAAGTAGAATCATCAATGTTTTCCTTTCTCAGCCTATAGTCTAATTTCTTATTAAAATCCTCCAATGTTTATTATGACTTTTGATACTACAGATATAGTCACATAAAATTATATAAATTTGCATTTTGTGTCAGCAAAGGGAACAAATTCAAGGCTGCATCTTCAGGCTTAACATAAGCATCTCCTGTCTGCTTGTTTTCAGTGCTTAACTATGCTCTCCATATAGATTTAATATGTAAGCTACATCAAAGCAAATAATTCAAGATTGTAAATTTGTATTGCAACTGTCTTCCATATTGTGTCTAGCTTCCAAATATCAAATGATATTTGTTTGTGGATAAAAGTGAATTTTATTTTTTTTATTTCTGGATTTTCCTATAAGAAGGAGTTATTTTTCCCCAAATTACTTATGTAATGGCTGGATGAGGCCTTGAGCAACCTGTTCTAGTGGGAGGTGTCCCTGCCTGTGGCAGGGGGTTGGAACTGGATGATCTTTGAGGTCTCTTCCAACCTAAACCGTTCTATGACAACATTAAAGGAACAAATGCTATTAGATTTTTGATCTTAGCCAATCATAATCCTAGTAATCATGAGATGCTGTTGACAACTGTAAGCAAGTTGGAAAGAAATCTGTTATGCTGTGCTAACTTTGCATCCCTCAGCTTCCCTTGGCAAAGCTATCAGGTCTCTCTTTTCACTGAATTTAGGCTTCTGAAATGGCTGAAAGAAAGAAGTTGGAAAAGCATCAAAAAATGAAAGATGACATGGATGAAATTTCGAACCTTCTTCGAGGAGACTTACTTTCTGAAAACCCTGAGCAAGCTGTGAGTTCCTTTGGCAGACACCGCGTGATCCCAGATAGGTGGAAGGGAATGAACCGGGATCAGCTGATGGCAATCCGTTACTCCCAGCAGCAACAAGTTCTGGAGAAACTGGTATTTAAGCCTACATGCATATTCTATATTCCAGGTTGTAGGAATATTATAGACAGTGGTTTTAGAAGAAAATACTGCTCTTTGCCTTGTATGTCCCATTATAGGAGCCTGTTTTCCATGGATCTGAATTTTGTCCGAACTAGAATCAAGCAAAGCGTACGCAGTGTCTCTGAAGCAGCTGGGAAATGACATGGAACAGCAGGACTGGGCTAGAGCCCTGAAGTTAGGCTTGGAGGGAGTCCAAGGGCCAAGGAGCCTGGGGGACTATGGGTCTGTGGTGGCTCAGATGAGGAGCAAGGTCCTGCGCAGACCAAGACCCAGGCTTCACAGTGCAGTTTTGGACTTGAGGCTGCATGAGCTTCCTGCAAGGGATGGGCAGAAGCAGGTTGCTCCACAGGGAAAGAGGCAGAAACTGAGAGCAAGAGCAGGGCAGGCCAGGGCAATGTTCTCCTGCTCAAGCAGGAGTACTCAAGCAAGACAAATAGAGCAGGTCCAGTGATCCTGCTCATCCATGTTTCATAGTCTTAAAAGTTCATGAATGCAACAGAATTTTCTCTCCGCTCTCCCACACAGCTGTCAGTCATGCTATGGGATTGAAACACATACCAAAACCTAAATGTCTTGTAATGACAGGATGAGGGGTAATGGGTTTGAACTGGCAGAGGGGAGATTTAAACTGGATGTTAGGAGGAAGTTCTTTACAGTGAGGGTGGTGAGACATTGGAATGGGTTGACCAGGGATGTTGTGTCTGCTGCCTCCCTGGAGGTGTTGAAGGCCAGGCTGGATGAGGCCTTGAGCGACCTTATGTAGTGGGAGGTGTCCCTGCCTATGGCACAGGGGGGTTGGAACTGGATGATCTTTGAGGTCTCTTTCAACCTAAATCATTCTATGATTCTATGATTCTAAATATTGCTTATACCTGCTGCTTTAAAGGTATGTAGAAACAGGCAGTCAAAATAGAGAAATCAAATCTGCCCTTCCTATACAATCATGAGCATACAGGCCTAGACACTGTAAAGTAGGAAGCTGCTCCTTTCAGTGCAGAGGCTAGATTCATATCAGCTAGTGAAGAGCTGTTCAGTTCTGGTGCTTAATCTCCACAATGCAGTATGTTACAGTATGTCTTACCTACTGCCATTGAAGATAGAATGGGCATTCTTGTAACCCTAAAGTGAACTTACTGAAGCAGTTGGTAGAAAATGAACCCTGCCAAGAAGAGTTTTTGGAGGCCTGGTTTCTTTAATCAGTTCAATGTGATACCAGACAGGAAGTGAAGAAGTGATGGTATAAGAAGAGCAGAGGGGGAAAAAAAAGTTTGGGTCTGCTTGTCTGGTGCTGGTGTTTCAGTTATTGCACAGAGTTAGCTATATCATGAGCAATACTGATGTCTACTAACTTCTGACTTTCAGAAGTTACAGAACTTGCTAACAAGAACTTAAAAAAAAATCTATCTTGCTGCTCTAGATTTTAAGGGGAACTCCTATGTCAGGTAGAGGTAATTATCTACCAATTAGCTTACTTCTGACTTTCTTAATATGTGCAGAGGTAGGAGACTGTCTTGCTCCCTGGAGAGGGACAGCTTTTTCTTCTGCCTAGTGCTTGGCCTTCTCTGCCTAGTTAGAACATGCTTTGTTTTTCTCCTCATTTAAAATGCTACTCCTAGTGTTCAGTAAAGGCAAGCAAATTTGTTTGGATGGATTTGCCAATCAGACTGTATACAGACTTTTCACAGAGTCATAGAATTGTTCTGCTTGGAAAAGGCCTCTAAAATCAAGTCCAGCCATTGACCTAACACTACTGTGGCTCTTAAACTATGTCCTGAAGTGCTATTTCTATATGTTTTTTTAACAACTCCAGGGAAAGCGATTCCAATCTCTCCCTGGGTAACTTGTTCCAATGCCTGACCAGTCTTTCTTTAAAGAAAATTTTCATAATATCCAATCTAAACCTCCTCTGGCACAAGTCCCTCTTGATACTGATCCTCACCTCACTAGAACCTCCTTTCAGGTAGATGTAGAGAGCAATGGTGTCTCCCCTCAGCATCCTCTTCTGCAGAATAAATAGATCCAGTTCTCTCAGCTGCTCCTCCGAAGACTTCTCTAGACACTTGACCAGCTTCAGTGCCCTTTTCTAGACACACTCCAGAAACGAAATGTCTTTCTTATAATGATGGGCCCAAAACCAAATCCAGTATTTGAGGTGCGGCTTCATATGCCAAGTACAGGGGAGGCAAATCATAGACTCATAGAATCATAGTGTGGGTTAGGTTGGAAGAGACCTCAACAATCATCCAGTTCCAACTCCCCGACATAGGCAGGAACACCTCCCACTAGAACAGGTTGCTCAAGGCCTCATCCAACCCGGCCTTCAACACCTCCAGGGAGGGAGCAGCCACAACCTCCCTGGGCAACCCGTTCCAGTGTCTTGCCACCTCCACTGTGAAGAACTTCCTCCTAACATCCCATTTAAATCTCACCTCTGCCACTTTAAACCCATTCCCCCTCATCCTGCCATTACAAGACCTTGTGAATAGTCCCTCCCCAGCCTTCCTGTAGGCCCCCTTCAGATACTGGAAGGTTGCTATAAGGTCTTCTTGAAGCCTTCTCTTCTCCAGGTTGAAAAGCCCCGACTCTTTCAGCCTGTCCTCATAGCAGAGGTGCTCCAGCCCTCTGATCATCTTCGTGGTCCTTCTCTGGACTTTTTCCAGCAGTTCCATGTCCTTCTTGTGCTGGGGGCTCCAGAATAAATTGTTGGACAAGGAAAAAATTAAGGCAAATCTTTGAACAAGGAGAAAATTAAGCACACTTTTCCCACTCCTGTAGAGACTAAAAGAGGAAGAACACCGAAGAGATGCTGAATGGGACCGGCAGCGCCTACAGGCTGCGAGAGCACAGCTGATTTTAGAGCGACACCAGCAACGGCAGAGTCGGGAATGCCGCCGAGCTTTAGACAGCATAAACACAGAGCTGTCTCGGGAGCAGCAATCAAAGTAAGTAACAAGAGAGTTGTCTTCTTCCCAAATGAAACCTCTTCATCGTTAACGCAACAGCTTGGCTTTCAAAAGAGCTTTTTCACTTGACTGTTTCAATTTTTTAATACGCTTGTGACAGGCTCATACCTTTTTTTAAGTTACTTCAGCTCAGGTGTGGTTTTCAGTACTATGTCAACAGTTCTCACAGAGCAGGACATGATTTTTACTGACTTAGAGGTATTTTATGTATTTTTACTGCCTTACATGTGATAGCTGTAATTCATGAAAGCATTACACTGACAACAGATAGCTTATACAGATAGCAAAGTGGAGAATAAATGCAACTAACTGCAGAAAATTACCTTAATCTACCATAGTTTTCTGAAATACAGAGAGATGAGTATCAGTAGAACTACCAGTTTCTAGTAGCTCAGGGTCAACCTAATGGCACAAGCAAACCTTTTTTCACAATGTCTCATAAAAATGGATGATTCTTCAGCTAACTGCTGGACATACGTTGGTGGACAGGTCTTGTGTCTACTGTAATGGGGAAGAAGGAAGAAAATATGTGAAGAAACGAAAGTGAAACCAAGGGATTTGGTATTCTGTTCTTCCACTTTAAATTTTTTTTTCATCATGCATGCATACTTAGATCACAGAATTAACAAGGTTGGAAAAGACCTTTGAGATCATCAAGTCCATCCTATCACCCAACACCTAATTAACTAAACCATGGCACTAAGTGCCTCATCTAGTCTCCTAAACACCTTCAGGGATGGTGACTCCACCACCACCTTGGGCAGCCCATTCCAATGCCAGTCACTCTTTCCAGGAAGAACTTCTTCCTAACATCCAGCCTAAACCTGCCCTGGTGCAATTTGAGACTGTCCCCTCTTGTTCTGTCACTGGTTGCCTGGGAGAAGAGACCAATCCCCACCTTGCTACAGCCTCCCTTCAGGTAGTTGTAGATAGCAATGATGTCTGCCCTGAGCCTCCTCTTCTCCAACCTGAACAACCACGACTATCTCAGCTGCTCCTTGTAGAGCTGTGCTCCAGTCCCCCCATCAGCCTTGGTGCCTTTCTCTGGAGATCTTCCAGTACCTAAAGGTCTTTCTTAAATTGAGGGGCCCAGAACTGGACACAGAGCTCAAGCTGTGGCATAACCAGTGCTTAGTACAGGGGCAGAATGACCTCCCTGGTCCTGCTGGTCACACTATTCCTGATATTCCAATGGCCGGGATGCCATTGAACCAGCACTCCCAGGTCCCTCTCTGTCCCCAGCCTGTAGTGCTGCATGGGGTTGTTGTGAGTAAAGTGCAGAACCTTGCACTTGAACTTGTTACAACTCATGGCATTGGACTATGCCCATCTATGTAGCCTGTCAAGGTCCCTCTGCAGAGCCCTCCTGCCCTCTAACAGATCAACACTTGCTCCTAGCTTGGTGTCATCCACAAACTTACTGACGCTGGACTGAATCTCCTCTTCCAGATCATCAATGAATTGGACCCAGCACTGATCCCTGGGGACACTACTTGTGATCTTGCAAGAGCATTTCTAGTACCTGATGCTTTCCTATTACAGCAGCAGAAATTCAGAGTTATGTTTAGTTAGTTTTTCTGCTGTGAGATTATTTTCTTTAAGGTTATTTTAGGTTTTAAAAAATTGCTATATTGGGCCATGGCATACATTTTCGTACAATTATAGAATCATAGAATGGTTTAGGTTGGAAGGGACCTCATCCAGTTCCAACTCCCCGCCATGGGCAGGGACACCTCCCACTAGAACAGGTTGCCCAAGGCCTTATCCAACCTGGCCTTGAATACCTCCAGGGAGGGAGCAGCCACAACCTCCCTGGGCAACCTGTGCCAGTGTCTCACCAACCTCACTGTAAAGAACTTCCTCCTAAAATCCAGTTTAAATCTCCCCTCTGCCAGTTTAAACCCATTCCTCCTCATCCTGTCATTACAAGACCTTATGAATAGTCCCTCCCCAGCCCTCCTGTAGGCCCCCTTCAGATACTGGAAGGCTACTATATGGTTTCCTCAAAGTCTTCTCTTCTCCTGGCTGAAGAGCCCCAACTCTCTCAGCCTGTCCTCACAGTAGAGGTGCTGCAGCCCTCTGATCATCTTTTGTGGCCCTCCTGTGAAGTGGCTCCAACAGTTCCACATTGTTCATGTGTTGGAGGCTCCAGAATTCCATGCAGTACTCCAGGTGGTGTCTGACGAGAGCAGAGTTATTTTGAAAATGAGTAATCTAGAAATACAATTTAATAACCAGGAGTTCTGAATTTTATGAGCACGTCTGAGTGTTGTATTTAAGTTTTTCAGCTCCTGTACTGCAATCTCGAAAACATTTACTAACTGCAAGCTTTTTTTATTTACTGCTAGGAACATATATCTTAAAGAAGAGGAGTATTCAAATGTGCCTACAGATCAGTACTATGCACAGTTTAATACAACCAGCCGATGACATTCTGGATAAAACAACTTCAACTATACAGAAGTATGTAGACATTAAATTGTTTTAGTTCAGCAATGCTATATTTCATTATTTTTATTTCTTTTTTTTTTTTAAATCTGTTCTCTGGCCTTTTCAAACAGTGCACTCAAACTGAAGGTCAGTCTGCTAGGCCACATCTGCTCTAAGAAGAGGAAAGCATTGTAATAATTTAGAAAGTGCTGGTAGGTTCAGTAGGAGGCTGTTTGACTGTTGTGTCTCAGGCTTAACTAATATTTACATTATCCATGCCTTTAGAAATTACATTCTGGAAAGGAATCACAGCTTAAAATATAATGCTGCTTTATGCACCTCGGTCAGAAGGGAATGATGCCTGACATAGATCACAAATGGTGCACACTTGGTAGATCCTATGGGAAAGAAGAAAGATGACCTAGAGAGGAAGTTTTGGGTTTGTTTGTTTGTGGTGTGTGTGTGTATGTTTGTTTGTTTTTAAAGCAAACAAAGACCTGTTCAAGCAGTACTATTCACATTCCTTCCAAGGGGATTCTTTTCAAACAAGTGTGTTTGCTCAGCTGAAAATAGTGGCCCTTTGGGATCAGGCTGATATGACTAATTACTGTTTTGAACCCAGTAATAATAACAGGAGTTTGGAAAAGACCATCATGTTAATCCCCTTATCTGAAGAGAAAGAAGAAAATCAAATTAGGAAAATATAAAAATGGGTAAAGTTGTTGTGTCTTATGACAGGATAACTCACAGCAAAAATAAATGTCCCTATTTTAGTATATTAATACAACCTGTTAGAAAAGCAGTGTAGCTGCAATGCAGGAACTGCAGAATGTGCTAGTTGAAGCTGGAAGTTGGAGGAGGATCCCACTTGAACCATTAATGATGAGCTGGACTACAGAGAAATAAGATGGGATAATCATAGAATCAGTCAGGGTTGGAAGAGATCACAAGAATCATCTAGCTCCAACCCCCCTGCCATGCCCAGGGACACCCTACCCTACATCAGGCTGCTCACAGCCTCATCCAGCCTGGCCTTAAACATCTCCAGGGATGTGGCCCCAACCACTCCCCTGGGCAACCCATTCCAGGGCCTCACCACTCTCATGCTCAACAACTTCCTCCTCACATCCAATCTGAATCTCCCCACCTCCAGCTTTGCTCTGTTCCCCCTGGTCCTGTCACTCCCTGATAGCCTAAAAAGTCCCTCCTCAGCTTTTTTGTAGGCCCCCTTCAGATCTTGGAAGGCCACAAGGTCACCTTGGAACCTCCTTTTCTCCAAACTGAACAGCCCCAACTCTTTCAGTCTGTCCTCATAGGAGAGGTGCTGCAGCCCTGTAATCATCCTTGTGGCACTTCTCTGGACACTCTCCAGCATGTCCACATCCCTCTTGTAATAGGGGCTTCAAAACTAGATGCAGTACTCCAGGTGGAATCTCACCAGAGCAGAGTAGAGGGAGAGAATCACCTCCCTCAACTTGCTGGCCACACTCCTCTTGATGCAGCCTAGGATCTGGTTGGCTTTCTGGGCTGCAAGTGCACACTGCTGCCTCATGTAGAGCTTCTTGTACCCCCAAGTGCCTCTCTCAGGGCTTCTCTCCAGCCAGTCACTGCCCAGCCTGGATTTGTGCTTGGGATTGCATCAACACAGGACCTTGCACTTGGCCTTGTTGAACCTCCTGAAGTTGGCTTGTGCCCACCTCTGCAGCCTGTGCAGGTCCCTCTGGATGCCATCCCTGCCCTCCAGCCTGTCTGCTGTACCACACAGCTTGGTGTCATCAGCAAACTTGCTGAGGGTGCACTCAATGCCTTTGTCCATGTCGCCCACAAAGATGCTGAACAAGATTGGTCCCAGGACTGATCCCTGAGGGACTCCACTTGTCACTGGTCTCCACTTGGACGGGGAGCCATTGACAGCCACTTTTTGGGTGCAGACATCAAGCCAGTTCTTTATCCATCTGGTGGTCCACCCATCAAACCCATGTTTCATCAGCTTAGACACCAGGATGTGGTGTGGGACAGTGTCAAAGGCTTTGCTTAGGTCCAGGTAAATGACATCAGTTGCTCACTCCTCATTTATTAATGTTATGACCTGTTTATAGAAGGCCACCAGGTTTGTCAGGCAAGATCTGCCCTTGGTGCAGCAATGCTGATTGGACTCAATCACCTCTTCACTATTCTCCTGTCTCAGTGGTGCCTCCAGGAGGATCTGCTCCATGATCTTACCAGGCTCAGAGGTGAGACTGACTGGCCTGGAGTTCCTTTGCTCTTCCTTTGTACCCTTTTCGAAAATGGGAGTTATGTTTCCCCTTTTCCAGTCAGTGAGGACTTCACCAGACTACCAGGACTTTTGGAATATATTAGAGGTTTAGCAGAGATTCCAACGTGATAGTATTTGGAGATAATTTTATTTGTCAAACTGGGATTCACACACAGCTGAATGTCTTTGTAGTATCACCAAATACCTCTGCTCCTGAAGCTGTCATTGAATATAATACTTCTCTTGGAATAGGAAGGCCATAAAACAAGGTGGGAGGGTAAAACAATAAACCTCCTATAGTAGTTTTCACTTAACTAAAGCTGATTTGGATCTGTGGTGACTATTTCAGGTTCTGGCTTGTTTTTTCAACTGATGTTTTAGTTACCTGACAGAAGAATTAATAAAGTGTTGAAAAGGTCATGAAGTTTTCTTCATTTGTCCAACATCTTTGAGTAGGTGTTTACAGACTTTGTGACAGCTGTACAATTTAACTAAAATCTGCTGGAGTTAGATGACATTTGAGCTTCCTTAAGGAAGTGCTCTATGATTAAAGCATTTATTTACCTACTCACTTGCTTGAAAACCTTTTAAATGAAGTTATAAAAAGGATAGGTTTCTCCGGTTTTTAATACAAATGAGCCTTTAGATAGACATTCAAGTAAGAAGACTGCCAAATTGGAGATTGATCAGGCAACACTAAGTATCCCAGAAAACCTTCAGCATCATCAGTTATATTTGGAAGAGCAACCATGCTGCATTCTAGCAGTCCAGAATTTTAAAATCCTGAAATTTTAGGTGCTAAAGAAAGTACAGTCAAGTTGCAGAGAACATGCTTAACAGGAGATGAAAAAAAACCCATCTGATTTATTGCTGGTATTTTACACCAACTTTATTTTGCACTGAAATGGCACGTTTTAAGTAGGCGTTTCTTAACTGATGAGGTGATAATGAGGGCTTGAGGTGCAGGAATTTCTCAAACCTGTATGGCTCTGTAAAAAGCAAGGTACAGGCTGGTATTTTTATGCTTTGAAATGTTACTGTCTAAACTTTTGCTGCTGAATATTGAATTAAGTAGACAAGATGCATGAAAGGAGCATTGAGTGATTGTAGGTGCTGTCTGAAAATGTTTGCTGTCTTCCATTACCTAGGTAGTCTTTGTGGTACTTGTAGATATTTCTGATAAATACATCAGAGCGTTTTCCATAGGAGAGTATGGACAGCTAATTGGAATAAGCCATGAGAGTGCTGAGAGCCTGGAATGGGTTGGGGCCACATCGCTGGAGATGTTTAAGGCCAGGCTGGATGAGGCTGTGGGCAGCCTGATCTAGGGTAGGGTGTCCCTGCCCATGGCAGGGGAGGTTGGAACTATATGATCCTTGTGGTCCCTTCCAAACCTGACTGATTCTATGATTCTAAGCATCAATTACACCTGTTACAAGTTGAGGGCTATCAACTCTCCACAGGAAAAAGAAAATACATTTTGCACCTTTCTTTTAAAAACAAACCTTTTTTTTTTTTTTTTAAATAAAAAGTATGAGGACTGCATAAGAAATTCCTAACACTTCCTATTACTGTCCTTACAGTTAGCCTAATTAGATGCAGGTACTACCAAGTTGGCCACATGTTCAGTGTTGCTCCATGAAGACCATTTTAAGTAATTTGGGCAAGTTGTACATGCTGTAATCCCATTCCAGGGAAGAATACAATGGTCAGTACTGATCATGTTAAAATTTGTTTTAAATTCTTTAAAATATCGGTTGTATCAGTTTACCAGACTCCTGATACATACTCTGGATTAATAACCTGGGAAAAGGTACATATTTAGAGTTTAAAAAAGAAGCTGCAGTGGTTGAACTGAGTCCAGTATTCTACTTTTTCTTGAGATATTTTACATTCAGATTTTTAGTAATTTCATAAAGTGTTGTCACAAAAGCTTTTTGCTAATTCCTAGGAGGACAGATGAAGAGTAACTAGTTTCATATTAGAGACATTTTCATATTAAGCTATGTTTCTTTGAATATTCTATGTATATTATGTTATAGATGAACTTTTATTGCCTCCTCTGAAGAGAGGCTAGTAAAAGATTGGTCTTTTTATAGAGACATAAGCAAACAAAATTTTCTAGTACCATTAAATTAATGGATGTTAATGACAGTAAAATTCACCTGGCTAATACTCCCAAAGATAATGATTGTTGCCTTCCTGGTCTGTTCATTATCTCATCTACTTTAAGATTGCTCTATACTTCCTGAGTCACATCCAGGACATACAAAATCACAGAAACATTCACGGTTGGAAAAGACCCTCCAGATCACCAGGTCCAACTGAGAACCTTGCTCTACAAGGTGCACCTTAAACCATATACCCAAGCACCACACCCAGACAACTTTTAAACACATCCAGGGTTGGTGACTCAACCACCTGCCTGAGCAGTAGATTCCAATGCCTGACCACTCTTGCTGTGGGAAAAAAAAAATTCCTATCTATTTGCTTTTCACTTTCAAAGTTTGCACTTCTATAAGATTGTATATTATTGCATATTGAACATCAGCACCTGCCTGAAAAGGCAGGTGTTCGCTTCCATGAGCAGGTCACTGCCAATACTTCAGCAGATCATTTCACTCATGTAATTTTGTTTGCTTTTAGTTTGGCTGTAAGCAGGAGTCATGTAGCAAAAATGAAGGCTGAATCTACAGTTGAACATAGGCAGGTAAAAAAGGTGAAGAGGGAAAGTAGTATTTAGAGAATTTACATGCACTTTAGAGAAATGCAATTCCATGATGATGCTGTTGAGCAGGATAATGGTGATTACTGTCAGGGGAAAACCACAAAATTACATTGGCTGTTGTGCTGTTATACATTGTAAATATCTGCTTGTATATTGTGCATAGCTGTAAATATAAAGCTTCATTTATCAACTTCCAGCTGTCTGAGTCCTAGCCTGGGTTATATCAAAGGGTGCTAAACCACCACACTGTTGTAGAAGGCATGAGTGTATGTTAAGTGACCTTGCTCCCTGCAGTGAAGATTTTCTCCTTCTGAAACACGGAGCAAAAGTCTAACCCAAGGAAATTTTTGGTTAGTGTAAAAGATTCTTATGGCAGTCAGCGTTTTCTTGTTCTTTAATGTTTACACTGGATTGTTGTAAGTATTTTTGTATTTCATCGGAACATGGACTCGCTAATTATGTATGTAAATGAGATGTGTTTTCCAGCATATCTTACTATTCATGACAGCCCAAAATGCATAGTTAAGTCTTTGACGTGATAATTGGTGTGAGCAAATGTGGTTTAAAATTCTGTGTATGGCTGCCCTTATTGCATTCCTTTCCTGAAAACAGAATAGGATAGGATAGGATAGAATAGAATAGAATAGAATAGAATAGAATAGAATAGAATAGAATAGAATAGAATAGAATAGAATAGAATAGAATAGAATAGAATAGAATAGAAGTAAGCCAGGTTAGAAGAGACCTCCAAGATCAGCCAGTCCAACCTACCACCCAGCCCTAGCCAATGGCACTAAGTGCTCCATCCAGACTTTTCTTGAACACCTCCAGGGATGCTGACTCCACCACCTCCCTGGGCAGACCATGCCAATGCCAATCACTCTCTCTGTGAAGAACTTCTTCCTAACATACAACCTATACCCTCCCTGACACAACTTGAGACTGTGTCCCCTTTTGTTCTGTTGCTGGTTGCCTGGGAGAAGAGACCAACTCCCACTTGGCTACAACCTCCCTTTAGGTAGTTGTAGACAGCAATGAGGTCACCCCTGAGCCTCCTCTTCTCCCAGCTAAACAACCCCAGCTCCCTCAGCCTCTCCTCATAGGGCTGTGCTCCAGGCCACTCACCAGCTTTGTCACCCTTCTCTGGACAGGTTCCAGTACGTCAATAACTCTCTTGAATTGAGGGGACCAGAACTGGACACAGAAGCACTAAGGAAAATGACAGGATGAAGAATCTTTCCCAGCAGACTGTCTTGGGGACTTCCATAACTACAAGCATTTGTTACTGCAATAAGTAACCATGACTGAAAAGTCAGATGCTTTTGGACTCTACCTTTTGTTTTCTTTTTGAACCTGACATCTTCAAGCTTTTCTTGGTTCTTGTTAATCTTTCTATGTTTTTTTTTTTTACAAAGCTGTTCTTTGTATTCTTTACTGTTTTTAGACCTCTATCACATCACCATTTAAATCTTACATTTTTCAAGCCTGAGGAATCCTTAGTTGGTGCAGTTGTTTCTCCTTAAAAAGCTGTCACATTGATTTCCCAGTCCTTGTTACCTATTTCTGTATATAAAAGTTTACTTTTCATCTCAAAAAAAAGGGGTTAGAAGACTGCAATAATGATATTTTCTGATTTATTCCATGTTTTCCATAGTACATGCATAATATATATATTTCCATCCACTCCCACTATCTAGTTTTGTTTTCTCAGCTGTTGTTGAGAACAAAGGTGAATTTTCATAGAACTCTTCTTGTGACTTGGAAATCTTTTTCCTTAGTCATATCAGCTACTTTAGGGCCACCAAAATTTATATAAAGCTACAGTTGAGTGTTTTTTTTGTTGTGTGTCACTTTGGGCATTTTTGTATCAAGCTTCACCTACCATTTTTTTCCTCCCCATCTCTCAGTATCACTAAGTTCCTGTGCAGCTTTTTTCATCATCATTTTATTGCACAGGCAAGTTAATATGATCAAAACATTTACCTCCTTTTTCAGTATATTGAACAGCATTTTACCTAGGACAAGGGCTTGGAGGACTTCCAGAGTTACTTCCTTTCAAAGCAGATTATTCTTGGCAACCTGTTGCTGTCCGTTTTTGTTACTAAATTACTATTAAACACATAATTTCTACCATTCTGTAAGTTTCTGTTGCTACAGATAGGTATCTGAGCCTATTTTTGCATGAATCTTTCAATACTTTTCACAGAATCACAGACTATTAGAGGTAGGAAGGGACCTCCAGAGATAAAGTCCAATCCTCATGCCAAAGCAGGATCCCCTAGGGCAGTTTGCACAGGAATGTATCCAGGCAGGTTTTGAAAGTTTTCAGAGAAGGAGACTCCACAACCTCTCAGGGTAGCCTGTTCCAGTGCTCTGTCACCCTCACTGTAAAGAAGCTTCTTCTCAGGGTGAGGTGAAACCTGTGTTCAAGTTTGTGCCTGTTGCTCTTTGTCTTAGAATTGTGCACCTTTTGTAGGTCTTTAGCATATTTTTTTTGTTGATTTAAATAATTTTTTCAAATAAGCTGTCCTTTTCTAGATCTGTTTTAAGAGTTATTAAACAGGACTGCACTGCACATTACATTACACCTTACTCTTTGTATGCAATACCTGCATTTTATGCAATTAGCTTCAGAAAGATACTCCTTACTGCAATTTAAAGCTGTAGTTCTTGACTGACTACCAGTCAGGAGAACTGATAAAGTATGTTTGGCCACAACAACCCCATGCAGCCCTACAGGCTGGGGACAGAGTAGCTGGAGAGCAGCCAGGCTTCAGGGACCTGGAGGTACTGGTTGACAGCTGACTGAACATAAGCCATCAGTGTGCCCAGGTGGCCAAGAAGGCCAATGGCATCCCAGCCTGTATCAGGAATAGTGTGGCCAGCAGGACCAGGGAAGTAATTCTGCCCTGTACTCAGCACTGGTTAGGCCACAGCTTGAGTCCTGTGTCCAGTTCTGGGCCCCTCGATTTAAGAAGGATCTTGAGATGCTTGCACATGTCCAGAGAAAGGCACCAAGGCTGGTGGGGGGACTGAAGCACAGCACTGTGAGGAGCAGCTGAGGGAGTTGGGGTTGTTCAGGCTTGAGAAGAGCAGGTTCAGGGGAAACCTTATTGGTCTCTACAACTACCTGAAAGGAAGGTGGGGGTTGGTCTCTTCTGCCAGGCATCCAGTTACAGAACAAGAGGAGACAGCCTCAAGCTGTGCCAGAGCAGGTTTAGGCTGGATGTTAGGAAGAAGTTCTTCACAGCAAGAGTGATTGGCATTGGAATGGGCTGCCCAGGGTAGGTGGTGGAGTCACTGTCCCTGGAAGTGTTTAGAAGGAGACTGGCATAGTTTATTTAATTAGAATGTGTTTGGTGATGGGTTGCACTTGATGATCTTGAAGATCTTTTCCAACCTGATTAATTCTGTGATATACAGAAGCTTAGTCGTGAAAGGTGAATGCCACATGAATATATATTTGTCCCAGAGACAGAGAAATATGTACACTGGTTACTTCACTGATGCATGTAGACTATTTGCAGGTGTATTTGTCAGAAGAGGAGGGCATGACTGTTAGAAAGTTTTTTGTTGTTGATTAGTTGATGTTGTAACTCAGAAATGTTGTGCTGCTGAGCAAAATTATAGTGAACCTTGGCCCTGAGAAATCTAATTCCTGTGGCATCTTATTAACAACCCTGGGCTGCATCAAGAGCAGCGTGGCCAGCAGGACAAGGGAGGTGATTCTTCCCCTTTACTCTGCTCTTGTCAGATCCTACCTGCAGTACTGTGTGCGATTCTGGAGCCCCCAACACAAGAAGTACATGGAACTGTTGGAGAGAGTCCAGAGGAGGGCCACGAAGATGATCAGAGGGCTGCAGCACCTCTGCTATGAGGACAGGCTGAGAGAGTTGGGGCTCTTCAGCCTGGAGAAGAGAAAGCTTTGAGGAGACCTTATAATAACCTTCCAGTATCTGAAAAGGGCCTACAGTAAGGCTGGGGAGGGACTATTCACAAGGTCTTGTAATGACAGGACGAGGAGTAATGGGTTTAAACTGGAAGAGGGGAGATTTAAACGGGATGTTAGGAGGAAGTTCTTCACAGTGAGAGTGGTGAGACACTGGAACAGGTTGCCTGGGGAGTTTGTGGCTGCTCCCTCCCTGGAGGTGTTCAAGGCCAGGCTGGATGAGGCCTTGAGTCAATTGTTCTAATGGGAGGTGTCCTTGCCTGTGGCAGGGTGTTGGAACTGGATGATCTTTGAGGTCCCTTCCAACCTAAACCATTCTATGATTCTATGATTCACAGAAGAAACCACAAAAATCTTGTCTGGAGAAGAAACCACAGAAAATAAATAGCAGCCTCTAGACGTTACAGTAGGAATTGCACAATTGCAGTCAGTGCAGCAGAAACTCATGCGAAGATCCAAAAACTAATAGCCTCCTTATCTTTTCAAAGAAGGTAAAGAAGGGTAAGTAGTTATTTTGTAGTAATACATAATCTAATTATGCTGTTTTTTCCATGCTCTTTTATTATTGCTATATTGAGGACCCAAATGCTACATCATTCTTGCACCAAGCTGAAACAAAACAGCACTCCAGTATGCGTCATGGCTTTCTTAACAGCATGTTTGCTGTTACAGGGCTGGTATTTGAAGTATGTTTAAAAAGGAAGGGTAGTGTATGTACTAGCTAGCAATTCATGACAGCACATATTAAAATGAAAAATGAGTTCTGAGCTTTATTGCATTTTCTGTGACCTTTTCCCATCAATACCATTTAATTCATACAATCATAGAATGGTTTAGGTTGGAAGGGACCTCAAAGATCATCCAGTTCCAACCCCCCACCATAGGCAGAGACACCTCCCACTAGATGAGGTTGCTCAAGACCTCATCCAGCCTGGCCTTGAACACCTTCAGGGAGGGAGCAGCCACAACATCCCTGGGCAACCTGTGCCAGTGTCTCACCACCCTCACTGTGAAGAACTTCCTCCTAACATCCCGTTTAAATCTCCTCTCCACCAGTTTGAACCCATTACCCCTCGTCCTGTCATAATAAGACCTTGTGATACTACTTGTCATACTACTCCCTTAATTGAAAATGCTAGGAAGGAAGTGGAGATTGGAAAAAATACTGCACATACAGGAAAACATTACAGAAAGAAGCAGCCAGCTTCATAAAAAATAACAATCATTTTAAAAAACAAACAATTTCATTGGTAGTGTTAAAATATTAATTGTTTTAATACTGTCACTGGCAATTAAATGATGAGATATTAAAACATGAGCAATTTTTATGGCATCTTGAAATCAGTGACACTGCTCTGGAATTGGGATGAGTGAGGAAATTAGTGAAAAGATAGATGAGAAAGCAGTAAAATTGGCAACAGTTTAATACTGTTTGAGAAATTTCAGTTAAAAGAAACTGTGCAGACACAATAATTTTGAGATAGATTATTTTCATAGAATCAGTCAGGGTTGGAAGGGACCACCATGATTATCTAGTTCCACCCCCCCTGCCATGGCCTGGGACACCTCACACTCCATCAGGATCTCTAGAGCCTTATCCAGCCTGGCCTTAAACACTCCACAGATGGGGCTTCCACCACCTCCCTGGGCAACCCATTCCAAGGTCTCACCACTCTCATGCTGAACAACTTCTTCCTAACGTCCAGTCTAAATTTACCCATTTCTAGCTTTGTTCTATTCCCCCTAGTCCTATCACTGCCTGACATCCTAAAAACTCCCTCTCCAGCTTTTTTGTAGGCCTACTTAAGATACAGAAAGGTCACAACAAGGTCACCTTGGAGCCTTCTCCTCTCCAGAATGAACAGCCATAATTCCCTCAGTCTCTCCTCACAGCAGAGGTTCTCCAGCCCTCTGTTCATCCTCATGGCCCTCTCTGGACACGTTCCAGCACATCCACATCCCTCCTGTAATAAGGACTCCAGAACTGGATGCAGTGTTCTGGGTGAGGTCTCACCAGTGTGGAGTAGATGGGGAGGGTCACTTCCCTTGATACCACTTCTTTTGATGCAGCCCAGCATCTGGTTGGCTTTCTGGGCTGCAAGGTCACACTGACAGCTCATACTGAGCTTTTCGTCCACCAGCACCTCCAAGTCCCTCTCCTCAAGGCTGCTCTCAAGCCAATCACTTCTCAGCCTATATTTGTGCTCAGGATTGCCATGATGCAGATGCAGGACCTTGCACTTGGTCTTATTGAACTTCATGAAGTTGGCTTGGGCCCACCTCTCCAGCCTGTGAAGATCCCTTTTATCCATTTGCTACTCATCAGTCTCCAGCAAACCATCTAAGCAGAAAATGCTGTCCATGCAGAAGAATCCACTGTCATTTCCCAGTTAATGTTCCTGCATGGCCCCTCTGAAGCAATGAAAAGTTTGAGTTGTGAATTTTAGGAGAATGAGGTCTGCCTATATCTATCTGAGTCCAGCTCAGAAATCTGACTACTAAGTTGGGATTCTGTATAACTGAAATTGCTTTAAATCAGGTTTTTTTTAGGCTACCATTTATATAAGAGTGTGTTGTGTTTAAGTGTAGATGCACGTACATACATATAAATCAAAGTGCCATTTTCAAACCCATCTGTTTAGCTCTTGCTAACTTAAAAAAAAAAAAAAAAAAGAAAAAAAGTAGTAATACTGGGCTTTCAAAAAAAGTAGTAATACTGGGCTTTCAGACAGCTGTCCAGCATCAGAGTTCAATCTGACAGAGATCATAAGATTTTTGGACAAAGGAAATGTTCTTCATTGAAAGCTTAAACGACTGAAGAATGAGAGACTGCCAAGACTAGCCAAGTGTTATACAGCTGGTGCAGAGCTGGGAAACAGCTTATTTCTTTAACCATCTGTATTAGGACAATGTCTAAAGACTCAGAGCTTTTCTATTTTTCAGACCTTAGTGGGTAACAGTTCTTACAAAACTGGAAGTTTTAGTCATGTATGGCTTAAAACAAGTGAGCTCTGGCGATGTATACTTGCACCTTTAAACATACTAATCCCTGATGTAACCCAAAATTTTGTACAATCCTGATCTCTTTTTGTTTTGTTTCCCTTTTCTCCCTCGCAAGCTCTTCCATAGGTACATTTTATATCAATGAAAAGGAGATGGCATTACTAAAACCTCACTTGTTAAATGGTCCATATCAAATGACAGAAGGAAACGTGAAGAGTTAAACACAGAGAGAGAAAAGGTTATGAACTCTTCTTCTTTCCAGACCTACACTCTAAGATCTGGAAAGAAGAGGGAACAGATATAAACAATCAATGAATGGCAGTTCAGTAAAAATACAAGCCTGTTTATTTAAGAGATGTGAACCAAAAAGTAAATGAGAAATCTCTGATGCTTTCCAAAAGCCCCCAAATTAATAAGCTGCTAATATTGTTAGAAAGAAAAAGCTTGTTACATAATGTATACTTCTGATTTTAAAAGCTGAAGGGCACTGTTTTTCCTCATTTAAAGTGTATAATTGTGCATAATTAAAGTGCATAATTGTAATAAAAATTATATGTTCATGAAAAATACAGGTAAAGGATTTATGTTTCCTGAAAAATATTAACACACGATGTGGAGTTCACAAACCAGTAGCTGTTTTCGTTCCCAATGCCCACCTAGTAGTAGAATGATAAGCCAGTGATTAGCATCATGTATGGAATATAGAATCATAGAATGGTCTAGGTCGGAAGAGACCTCAAAGATCATCCAGTTCCAATTCCCCCTGTGCCATAGGCAGGGACACCTCCAACAAGAATAGGTTGCTCAAGTCCTCATTCAACCTGGTCTTGGGCACCTTTTCTGTATGATAATGATGTGATAGGATTTCACTGATACAGGCATTAATGGCAAGGTTGGTTTTAGACAAGAGAAAACAGATTTCATACTAGCTAACTAAATTGTCTATGTTTTCAGACCTCCAACCAAGAAACAGAATGGGAAATAAATAGAAAATAATTAAGTAAAAGGAAACAGTCGATAAAATCAGAAATAGCAATGCATGACTGTATGGAAACCTGAGTAAATTATGAAAGTAATAACTGATACTTCTAATTTTTTCACTTTTGAGTCTCTTGAGAGGTAATTTATGAATAAAATAGAGCCAAGAAACAGAATGGGAAATAAATAGAAAATAATTAAGTAAAAGGAAACAGTAGATAAAATCATGGAACAGCAAGGCATGACTGTATGGAAACCTGAGTAAATTATGGAAGTAATAACTGATACTTCAAATTTTTGCACTTTTGAGTCTCTTGAGAGGTAATTTATTAATAAAATAGAGCAGAGATCACAGAGGTTTTGGATCTGGATACTCTTGGTTGTAGCCATGATTTGAAAGTGCAAAACTATACAGCTATGTGACCACTCTCCCAAAAAATGCAAAGCAGCATGTACAAAGGTGAAGAAAATGGAAGGCGGCAGTTTCTGTAACTCCTCTCTCTCTGAATTAAGTTTGTCCCTGTTTTTCTGTAGTTTTCAAGCTTCATTAGTATCTTGCAAAGTTGCCATGGTTTGCCACACCTGTGTGATCTTTCCTTGCTCATTCCTGATTGAGCCCTTTATACCTGCTGGTTTGACAAGCAATTACATGTACTGCACAGGCTTAGTTAATGCAGAAAGACACTTGAGAGACTTGCTCCTCTTACAATCTGGACAACTTTTTTGAGACATTGAACACAAATCTTCAGGCTTCTTCCTAAGTGATTTTATTCAAGACCCAGGTTATGTAGAAATGGAAAACTCACAGGCTACCAAATGGGTGTGTATTTCATGTTACATTTTACATTAGAATAAATTAAGCACAAAAAGTGAATAGCATAGAAAAAGATGAAATCTTGCAGCAATGTTCTCTCGATTTGCATTTTTTTTCTTTCCTCTCTTCCTGGTAAATCTTAAGTTTTGAATTTTATACTTTGAGAAAGCAAAAGATACTGCATTCTTGCTGGAGACAAAAGCTCTTGTCGTATTAAGTCTGGAATACAAGCTACAGAAGTGTGAAATAATTCAGTTTGAGGAAATGCATCAGAATGGAACAGAAACAAGCCTCTGTTAGACATTAGTAAGGCTGAAAAAATGGTAAAGAACTAGTATATGTTTTTCTCTTCTGGAAATATTTGTGCTAAAGAAAGTACATTTTGCATTTCTGTCAGATAAAACCCATATGCCCTGAAGTTTGTAGTCCATAGCTCAACATACCAAAGGTTTGGGGAAACGAATATTAGAACCATAGAATTGTTTTGGTTGGAGGAGATTGTAATGGAGGGTATTAATTAATGCAAGATGGGATTTTTTTCAGAATTAATACTGTTTGTTAATTTTGATATTCAGGACTCTCTCACCACCTGCCCAGTAATTTTTAATAATAAATGGTTCTGTGCAACAGACATGAAAACATTATACAAAGGAATAACTGGATTTAGCACAAATAAGTAACAATAATACAATATTAAACTCAATTTAACTGGAAAATTTCTTGCAGTCAGTATGCTGCTTGCCCAGTAGATGGATCAAGAGGCTCCTTTCTGCTTAAGACAGAAGGCTAAGACTCAATTAGATTCAATTACAGAGTTTGCTAAAGAGGCTTTTGAGCATTTACTCACAAAAATATTATTTCCCAACTCACAGGGCTAACTACAGTTTCCACTTGCAGAGAATTCTGTTGGTGTCTTCTCAGCCATTGAGGCTTCTGATCTTCCCAGGCTCTCAGCGAGGGTGCTGGGAGAGAAACAGACAATCTCTTACCTGGTCCTGGTTCCTCTTGACTCCAGACTCAGGAGGGAGGCTTGCAGAAGGGCAGGCAGGATGTCTTGCAGATGTACAGTCTTATCAGGAGACTTGCAGGTGTCACGCTGGCTAAGCAAGCCTATCGCCTGGAGGCATTTGATGCCTGTTCCTGGTAAACTTGAAGTAGTTTCCAGGCAGACAAACCAAAGCATTAGGGTTTGTTACTATGTAGCAGGTCTAGCTTATAGTTTGGCATAGCATGACAGGATGGAAGGAAGCAGTAGCACAGAGAGAAACAGCAGGGTAAGGCAGGAACAGTGGCAGCAGCAGCAGCAAGCAGCAAGCACACTGTCTCTACCTGCTCATCTTTCTTATCAATGTAGTCTAATGGGCATCTGGACACAGATTAGCAAATCAGAATGACACTTAGCCAAACTTAACCATATTAGATGAAGTCAGGGCCTACTTTTACCTTTAAGGGCAGAACACTAACAAGTGTATAAACATGTGTGGGTACCCTGTAAACAACTTTCAACAGACATAGTGGCACCAGGGGCCTTTGTCTTTCTTTCCCACAATTGCTTCTCCCATGAGCAGAAGGGGGAGAGCAAAAAACATGTCTGGGCAAGCCAGGACATGTTCAGGCCTATTTTGGCCTATTATATATTAAGAAGTTCTTCAGAGAGAGTGATTTGCCATTGAAATGGGCTGCCCAGGGAGGTGGTGGTGTCACCATCCCTGGAGGTGTTCAAGAGAAGACTGGATGAAACACAGTGCCATTGGATAAGGCTGGGTGATAGATTGGACTGGATGATCTTGGAGGTCTCTTCCAACCTGGCTTAATCTATTCTATTCCTATTCTATTCAAGATCATCCAGTCCAACCACTGATCCAGCACTGCCAGGTTACCACTAAATCATTTAATTCAGCACCACATCGTCACAGCTTTTAGACCACTCTAGAGATAGTCTCTCCACTGCTGCCCTGGGCAGCCTGTTCAGGGCTTGATAACTCTTTCAGGGAAGACATTCTTCTTCATGTCCAACCTCACAAGAGCTAATGAACAATAGAAGTGTACTAAGCTTCGCTGGCAGAGCAAATAACTTCTCCCTGGTTATTCTAGTATTTGTTAGTAAGATGGGTTGGTAAAGATGCCTGTATAACAATTGCTGTTCCAGGGTTTATTCACCTGCTTTACTGTAATTTTAAATGCTAGTTCAGTGGCATTGCCTGTATTAAGTCATGTTTCAGTTTGCTGGAAAATGCTGTAGCTTAGAATTAGCTACTTTAGGATTGTTGGATTGTTGATGTTCCAATGAAGTAAATGTCACGTATTTGAGTCATGTTAGCATCTCCACTTAAAAATCAGTTATAAAGTAGGTCTCCAGTGTATGGGACTTACTGTATTATGTTACAGTTATAGTAAAGACTTCACTGATACATAAAATAATGGTATTTAAATTTATCCTACAATGATGCAATTTTGCAATTAAATTCCCAGTCTCCCACTGTCTGGGTTTTAACTGAGCTGGCAGATGAGCTCTAACAGTCTCCTCATGTACATTCCCAGATCAGGAATGAAACCTCTGTGGCAGGCAAGGTTTCTACCACTGCACCACCAATGCAACACCCCTTCCCTCCCTTCCCTTCTCCTTTCCCTCCTTTCCCTCCTTTCCCTTTCTTCCCTTTTCCCTTCCCTTCTCTTCCCTTCTCCCTTCCCTCCTTTCCCTTCCTCCTCCCCCCCTTTCCCTTCTCCCTTCCCTCCCTTCTCTTCTCCCTTCCCTTCTCCCTTCCCTCCCTTTCCTTCTCCCTTCCCTCTGGGTGAGCAAGGAGAAAAAGGATCCAGGAGGCAGAGTTGAGGTAAGGGAGATTTACTGGTACCAGATAACACAAAGAAAACTACTGGTGTATGCAGCAGCAGGGGAATAGGCAAACCACCCACTTGAGGGAACCTGAGCCAAGAGGGAAACAGCCCCACCTGCAAACAGGGACAAAAGCAAGAAAAACCTGGACCTGGAAACTTCACTAGCCATAGGGTAGACTCTAAATCCCATAAACCACTTTTATCCCCCACCAGCCTTTTCTCTTTGCAGTGAGTGTGATGTCAGCATGGTATTGAATACTAAATCAGCAGATTTAATTGGCTAAACCCGTGCTGCCTACCTATGTCACCTAACCACAAACCATGTGGTTTGTTCAGAGTTAGAAGTGTGCTGACTTACAAATTCACATCAAACAGATGTGTTGAGCTCCTGCTGCATCCTTGCTCTGAGTAGTATGTTTAGCTTTGTTGTTTCTACCTTCTTGAAGCTCAATTTGTAAAATTCATGCTAATTTCTATTTGAAAACTTAACTTTAAAAAAAAATTTGCTTGAGACTGGCAAGAGATTCAGTTTGTCACTGTCAATAGAAGAAAGGAATGCAAGACAGACAAATAGGGGCACTGTGATTGTGCAAGTCTCAGTTCCATAGGAGTCAAGCCAGCCACAGTGATCTATGGACACAGCACAAATATCATCCAGACAGATGCTGGAAATTTTGCAGGCAGTTTGACACTACCCCAAAACCCAGACTATGATCCAATACCTTATGCTCAGTTCTGATTGTCCTCTGTCAAAAAAAAAATCTCAATTAGCATGACTTCATATCCTTGGTGTGCCACACATTTCATGTCTGGCCACAAGAGCATTCTTTATCCTCCTCTCCACTTTTAATTTGCAGTCTGCAAAATGAGACTAATTCTGTGGAAAATAATATAATCAAATCCTTAGATCTGCTCCTGCTTATTATGCTCACTTGAAATTTGAAGAGACTATCTCACAGTGCTGCTGTCAAATCATAAGATTAAATAATGGCATTGATTATAAACACTGCTGGGGAAGAGTAGGCTCTGAGGAAACCTTATTGTGGCCTTCCAGTATCTGAAGGAGATCTACAAGAAAGCTGGTGAGGGACTTTAGAATCATAGAATCAGTCAGGGTTGGATGGGACCACAAGGATCATCTAGTTCCAACACCCCTGCCATGGGCAGGAACACCCTACCCTAGATTAGGCTGCCCACAGCCTCATCCAGCCTGGTTGCAAACACCTCCAGGGATGTGGCCCCAGCCACCTCCCTGGGCAACCCATTCCAAGCTCTCACCACTCTTGTGCTGAAGAACTTCCTCCTTACATCCAATCTGAATCTCCTCACCTCCAGTTTTGCTCCATTGCCCCTAGTCTTGTCACTACCTGAGAGCCTAAAAAGTCCCTCCCCAACTTTTCTGTAGGCCCCCTTCAGATACTGGAACGCCACAAGAAGGTCACCTGGGAGCCTCCTCTTCTCCAGATTGAACAGCCCCAACTCTTTCAGTCTGTCCTCATAGGAGAGGTGCTGCAGCCCTCTGAGCATCCTCATGGTCCTTCTCTGGACTTGCTCCAGCATGTCCACATCCTTCTTGTAATAGGGGCTCCAGAACTGGATGCAGTACTCCAGATGGGGTCTCACCAGGGTGGAGTAGAGGGGGAGAATCACATCCCTCAACCTGCTGGCCACACTTTTAGGATGTCAGGTAGTGATAGGACTAGAGGGAATGGAGTAAAGCTAGAAATGGGTAGATTCAGACTGGATGTTAGGAAGAAATTCTTCATCATGAGGGTGGTGAGACACTGGAACAGGGAGGTGACAGAAGCCCCATCCCTGGAGGTTTTTAAGGCTCTGACCAACTGTTGTTTTTATGGGCATCCTCTCAGATTTGCAGGGATTTATTTCACATAAATCTGAAACGCACATAATCTTCAAAAGTAGAGCAGTTGCCTTCATACAGAATTGCAATCTAAATCAGGCCTTGTTTGAGCTACCTTAGGTGTCTCCAGTCGCTCAAGCTTCCTACAAATAGGATTGCTGAGAACATAGGCAAAGTGACTGGATCACCTGATTTGTTCTCTGATAACATAAGATAGAAGAGAATGAAAATGAAAAGTCACGAGCTTAAAATTGTAGAATGAAATGTTTGAAAGCAGCACATAATGTAAGGAAACAGAATCTCTGAGATGGCTTAATAAAATCTAAACCAGTTTCTTTATACAGTTAATGAGAATCTATTGATCTCCTTCAGGCATGGTGTGCAAATTACTATGTGAACAGTCACATTTCAGGGCTGAAGCCAATTATTAAGACAACCATCTGATAAATCACTAAAGCATGCTAAGAACATTCATGGTTTCATTCAAGGCAATGGACCTATTCGTGCTTGAACATGGTATGCACTTAAGTGCCTTACTGGCTCAGGAGCTAAAAGTTCAGTGGTAGACAGTAATGCAACTATGGGCAGGTTCTTTAGAAGGTGTCTATTATGTCTGTCTTTTACTTTTTTTCCTAAAGCAAATAATATGAGTTAGCTGTCAGAGGCAAAGTATTACAATAGACAGACAACCGCTCTGATCCAGTAGGTAGTTCGTGCTCTTGTATTTCCTTCTGAGTAGCAATTCTGCAATGCTACTTTTGTTTTTCCTTTTACATAGAGGCAAAAGGAAATAGGAGCCCTACCTGCTGCATGATCCATCTGACCTCTCTAAAATTAGGTGTATCCATTAGGAAATGTAAACTATTAAAAATGTAAACACTAGGAGCAGACAAGGGAGGTCACCTTTTTAAAACATCATATAGCATCCAGGGCTTTTTCATTTTAAGTAGATGAGAAAGTAATTTCATTCTTTAGCAGTGATGTCACTAAGCTTGCAGCCCAAATGGTCTTCTCATTCTTGGCAAGTAACATTAAATAAAGAATGTATGGTTTTCAAATGCTGCTAAGATTCAGTAAAAAGCATTTATGCAAACAAAAGCTGTTGTTGCGTCTAGAGGCTCTTGTTTATCTTTAGAATGGAGCCATGTTAATAGTTTTAATATGCTAAAGCATGAGGGTCTTAGATGCACAGAATAATCAAATTATGATCATCTAACTAGGCAGCGCTGTCATACTGTGATCTGAATTAGAACTATGTGCAAGAGAAAGAGAAGATTCACAGGCTCTGAGTAAGTTCTGCACAAATTAAATGCCATAGAAGTCTGCATTGTTTAGCCTGGAGAAGAGTAGGCTCAGAGGGGATCTCATTGCTGTCTACAGCTACCTAAAAGGGAGGTCGTAGCCAGGTGGGGTTGGTCTCTTCTCCCAGGCAACCAGCAACAGAACAAGAGGACACGGTCTCAAGCTGTGTCAGAGGAGGTATAGGCTGGGTATTAGGAGGAGGTTCTTGACAGAGAGAGTGATTGGCATTGGAATGGGCTGCCCAGGGAGGTGGTGGAGGTGGCTACCCATGGAGATGTTCAAGCAAAGACTGGATGGGGCACTCAGTGCCATTGGTTGGACTGGATGATCATAGAATCATAGAATCATAGAATGGTTTAGGTTGGAAGAGACCTCAAAGATCATCCAGTTCCAACTCCCCGCCATAGGCAGGGACACCTCCCACTAGATCAGGTCACTCAAGACCTCATCCAGCCTGGCCTTGAACACATCCAGGGAGGGAGAAGACACAACCTCCCTGGGCAACCTGTTCCA
>VWZI01002988.1:27243-37761 GCA_013396835.1 Psilopogon haemacephalus | reverse complement strand
TTTTTTTTTTTTTTTTTTAAACCAGCAGGAACACAACTCCATGTTAAAATCCAGCTACAAAATACACTAAATTAAAAATTTCTATTTCCTTTTAAATGACAAACTCATTTTTTATTGAAATTCAAATTTAAATTTAATTTCTCCTTCTCCTGAGCTGAAGCTCCCTCAATGCCCAGTGGGTGTCTGTGTCCCACCATACACCACAGTGTGTCAGTACAAGCAAAGACTAACAGGAAAGAGAGTTGGACTCTTTAGTTTGGAGAAGAGGAGGCTCCCAGGTGACCTTATATTGTGGCCTTCCAGTATCTGAAGGGGAACTACAGAAAAGCTGGGGAGAGACTTTTTAGGCTATCAGGTAGTGACAGGACATGAGGGAATGGAGGAAAGCTGGAGGTGGGGAGATTCAGACTGGATGTGAGGAGGAAGTTGTTGAGCATGAGAGTGGTGAGAGCCTGGAATGGGTTGCCCAGGGGTATGGTTGGGGCCACATCCCTGGAGGTGTTTGCAGCCAGACTGGATGAGGCTGTGGGCAGCCTGATGTAGGGTAGGGTGTCCCTGGGCTTGGCAGGGGGGATGGAACTAGATGATCCTTGTGGTCCCTTCCAACCCTGACTGATTCTGTGATTCTGTGAGTCTAATTATAATGAGCTGTGAATCATTTTTTATCCAGCAATAAAAAATGATTTTGAAAAAGCAAATGGGATCTTACTATTTAAAACTTTGTCAGAACCACTGTAGATCGACTGCAGTATTCAAAGGAGGATCTTAATTTGCAGAAGACTGTGAAATTAAGAGTAAAGAGAATTTATGCATTAAGAAATGACAACCTCAAACAATAAACAGCTGGTTAATTGCTGTATGTGTACATACCAACTGCCTGCTAGTTTTCCCTTTATCTGAAGGACAGAGTATGCCTTAAGTCAGCTCCACAATGTTTCACCTGACTTGATCTTGTTTCCTAGGATGAATTTTGTCATAGACCTGACTGTTGCCCAGATGCTTGCATAGTCAAGACAGCAAGTAAAATCAGTCCCCAGTGTTACTCTGTTTTGCTCACCATTAGCACCAATGTTAATGAATAACAATAACAATGCCAGCAGGGCAAGGGAGGTGATTCTCCCCCTTTACTAAGCTCTTGTCAGACCCCACCTGGAGTACTGTGTGCAGTTCTGGAGCCCCCAGCATAGGAAGGACATGGAACTGCTGGAGAAAGTCCAGAGGAGGGCCACAAAGATGATCAGAGGGTTGGAGCACCTCTGCTGTGAGGACAAGCTGAGAGAGTTGGGGCTTTTCAGCCTGGAGAAGAGAAGGCTTCAAGGAGACCTTGTAGTAGCCTTCCAGTATCTGAAGGGGGCCTACAGGAAGGCTGGGGAGGGACTGTTCACAAGGTCTTGTAATGACAGGATGAGAGGTAATGGGTTTAAACTGGCAGAGGGGAGATTTGAACTGGATGTTAGGAGGAAGTTCTTCACAGTGAGAGTGGCGAGACACTGGCACAGGTTGCCCACAGAGGTTGTGGCTGCTTCCTCCCTGGATGTGTTCAAGGCCAGGCTGGATGAGGCCTTGAGCAACCTGATCTAGTGGGAGGTGTCCCTGCCTATGGCAGGGGGTTGGAACTGGATGATCTTTGAGGTCTCTTCCAACTTAAACCATTCTATGATTCTATGGTAATGAGACACAGAACAATGGATAAGAAGGCTCATGTAATACTTCCAATTTGAAGCATACTATGTTCAGTTACGCTGTTACCTTGCAGGAATAAAAGCCTTATACGTATTAATTCAATGTATTTAACTAAGCACAAGTGCTAGTATCTCAATTAAATAATTAGCAGACAGTAAGGCAGTTTCAGCTAGTCAAAATGCGTTAGAGAATTCACAATGACAGGATGAGGGGGAATGAGTTCAAATTGGTGGAGGGGAGATTTGAACGGGATGTTAGGAAGAAATTCTTCACAGTGCGGGTGGTGAGGCACTGGCACAGGTTGCCCAGGGAGGTTCTGTCTGCTCCCTCCCTGGATGTGTTCAAGGCCAGGCTGGATGAGTCTTGAGCGACCTGATCTAGTGGGAGGTGTCCCTGCCTATGGCACAGGGGGGTTGGAACTGGATGATCTTTGAGGTCTCTTCCAACCTAAACCATTCTATGATTCTATGAATTCATTGACTTCCACGGTTGTGGGACCAAGCCCGCATGAAAATGCACAAAACTCTCTTCTTTATTTGCAATCGGATGTTTTCATTTGTTTAAAGACTGGTCTTCAACTTCAGTGTGGCCTATTTTACACCTGTGGGCAGTCAGTATTTTGGCCGATTTGTTTAGTTCAGCTGCGATGTAGTTAGCCTCTTCCTTCTACCCTTCAAATTAATGGCAAAACTCCTGCTGATTCCAGCAGCAAACGCAAGTCTACATCACAAGTAACGACAATTCCCTCTCCTCCTCCTTCCCTCTCCAAATACATTGTTTATTACAGAATTTTTTTTTTTTTTTTTTTAAAAACACTCTTTAACTAATGATCTGCTGAAAGACATTCAATTTAAACTGGCTTTTAAAACGGCAGCTTTAAGGAAGGGTTTAGTCCATGTAAGAAACAAAACGCTGTGATTCATGGATTTCCTTTTTTGATCTGTGCTTATGCCAAACCTATGGATAGAAAGGAGATATTTATGTGGTATAGAACATATTGCAAACACCAGCAGCATTTAATAGCACCTGTATTGATGTGATTTTTCTGCTCAAATGTGTTCTCTTAGGTTTTGTGCGGTATTACTTAAAGCTTATTATCATACAAACTAAATGAAAGAGCCTGGTAAAGTAGGCTGTTCTCAGATCCCACATGAATTGTAACTTCAGGCTTCGCTGTTCAAATGTCTCTGCTAACCTGTTCCCAATTAGTGACATCTGGGACCAGATTTTTCTTTCATTTGAAGCAGAGACTTCAAGAAGTTTTGACTCTGGGGAAAAGGAAAAAAAAAAAAAAAGAGAGAGAGAAGGAAAAAAAAAAAGACATTAAAAAAAAAGGGAAATGTAAAAACAGAAAGAACTTAAAATTCAAGTCTTATATATGATTTTACAAGCAGTGTCAGATTATTTTGAAGTATTACAGCTAAGTAGAGTGCTTTATACCATGATGTGTTAAACGTCTGACTTTACAGTGAAGAGTATTTTTCCAAGTCTAAGATTCAAAACTTTGTGTAGCATTTCTTAGAACTAGCATATTCTTAACTTTGAAAAAAACACTACTAAACTTCCAAATCCTACATACAAAAATACATAAATATGTGGGGTGCTACACCTCCCTTTTTTCCCAAGCGTTGGAAATCCTCTTCTGTAAATTGGCACAATTTTGTTCAAATGAGTGGAGCCATGAGGATTTGCACAGTTGAGAATCTGGACATTATATATATACACACTTCCTTTGCATTTTGGGTTATGATATGACTTCTGTTTTTCTTCATTCCTTATTTAGAGTATGTGTATCTGTTCAGTCTTTTCCCTGAAATTGTCTGGAGTGCAGGAGTCCTGAGGCAAAAACCTCTTACTTGCTGAAATGTACAAATTGTCTTTTAAATAAGAATTCTCCATGTTGAGGAACACTCAACATTACCCTTCCATGCATTTCAGAGGGAACTGGGGAAACAGGCCAGCATAAAAATGCATACACACATGCGTAAATACGAGCAAATAAATCCAAACTTAGCATTTTTGTGGTGTTTCAGAAATAATTATGAGTGCTTTTCACATATGTGGGGGTATTTTAACTGCTGTCTAAGGGCAATATTAAGTATATTGTATAAGGAGGAGCCATGGAATGTAGGAAGATAGAAGGGATGAAAAGAATTCTTCAGACTACAATCCCAAAATAATAGGTCAAAAAGAAAAGGTGATAATTTAAGTACATCATTTTTTTTGTGTGTGCATCTCATAAAAGACGTAGTCTGTTCCTCCTGCGATGAGTGGCTGAGGGAGCTGGGGATGTTTAGCCTGGAGAACAGGAGGCTCAGGGGAGACCTTATTGCTCTCCACAACTACCTGAAAGGAGGTCGTTGCCAGGTGGGGGTTGGTCTCTTTTGCCAGGCAACCAGCGACAGAACAAGAGGACACAGCCTCAAGCTGTGCCAGGGCAGGTTTAGGCTGGATGTTAGGAGGAAGTTCTTCACAGCGAGAGTGATTGGCATTGGAATGGGCTGCCCAAGGAGGTGGTGGAGTCACTGTCCCTGGAGGTGTTTAAAAGGAGATTGGATGAGACACTTACTGCCATGGTTTAGTTAATTAGAAGGTGTTAGGTGATAGGTTGGAATCGATGATCTCGAAGGTCTTTTCCAACCTGGTTGATTCTGTGATTCTTGCGATAACTAAGAATGCTTACACAATTCATTGCATAAATGTCAGTATACATGCTCGAGAGATAGCTCCAATCCAACGTTGCAAATGAAGTGTCAGTCCAGTGCCCTATGCAGAATGGAAGCCAGCTATTCATTTTACTTTTGTTGGAGTCCTCTGAAGTAGAGAGGAGCACTGTGAAAATATCTGTGAATAAAATAACAGCCTGGGTTGTACGGGAATGGCCAAAGCCAAAGACTGGACAAACTGAGTATAGCACAAACCGAGCCAGACAAACTGGCTGAGCATTTTCTCATGTTCAGAAAAACAAGGGGGAAAAAAAAAAAAATTAATATTGCCATATGGAACAGACGGAGATACAGACAGAAATCATTATGTGTGCATGCTGGTTCTCAAGCAGTATAAGCCCTTTGCAGTCATAATGTATAACTTAAAACTGCTGCAAGCTGCTGTACACGTTGCTCAGCTCTGTTAATAAGGAAGAGATCATAAAGCCCTTTTGCATTACTCTGAAGAGAACAAAGGACGTTTAAAGTGACTTTATAAATCTGCATGTCACAAAGAGTAACTGTGTTCATAGATATGACAAAAGCTTTCTCTAGGAGCTATATTGTTCTTCACAGAGAGAGTGATTTGCCATTGGAATGAGCTACCCAGGGAGGTGGTGGAGTCACGGTCCCTGGAGGTGTTCAAGAACAGACTGGGTGAGGCATTTAGTGCCATGGTCTAATTTATTGGATAGGGCTGGATGATAAGGTTGGACTGGATGGTCTTGGAGGTCTCTTCCAATCTGGTTGATTCTATGGTTCTATATTATAAAAATAAATATATAACAATGTTAGGAAGAGGCATTTTGAGTTTCTCCTGACATTGTATGTCTGGACTGAAGGGCCACAGAGGGCATAACTCTGTAGGAAAACGTTTAGAAAATGCTGTGAATACTCACAATAATCTTGAGCTGAAAGCAGCATAAAGGCTGGTAAAAATCTCATGGATAAATACTTTTTTGGCCTTGCTATCCTGCTAGCATTGTACTGTGACCCTATACAGTACATAGCACATGTGAGCCTATACAGTACATAGTATTGTGACCCTATATAGTCACATACACAATTAAGTCTTGTGTCCATCCTGATAGTACTCTTAAGAGTAGAGCTGTCCTCAGAATAAGAAAGACCTCTAGTTAATCTTCCATCTCAATAGCTCTCAGTCTCCTAAAAAAAGCTGTTAGCAGCTTTCATGGTTCAAAGCTTTTTAGCTGGTGTCTAAGGCAAATATAAAGTAGATTGCATAAGAAGGAGCCATGGAATGTAGGAAGATAGGAGAGATGAAGAGAATTCTTCAGACTACCATCCAAAAGAGTACATTTTTATTAAAGTACATCTACTGTCACTACTATTGCTAGTTACTGGTTGTACCAAGACAGCCCTTAGGAGTTCTGTCTTTACTAGTGAGATGCCACCAGGCCAGATACTCTACAATCTATAGCTAATGTCTGTGCAGTCACCTAAAGGAATGGTTCTACCATGTATAACCATGCCTGAAACAGGTTGCATTTGGCTAAGACAACGAACAATACTCATGGTAAAGTGACTGTGTATTTGCCTGTAGTCTACTCAAAGTCCCTACTACTGTATCTGACTCCTGATTTAAGTCAATATGGGATGCCCTTTCCTGAGATACACAACCACAGAATCACAGATCCTTAGAGGATGGAAGCGACCTCTAGAGACCATCAAGTCCAACTCCCCTGCCAAGGCAGGATCCCCTAGAGTAGTTTGCACAGAAACACCTCCAGGCAGGCTTTGAAAGCCTCCAGAGAGGGAGACTCCACAACCTCTCTGGGCAGACTGTTGCAGTGCAAAACACACCCTTGCTCTCCAGGAAAGTAATTTCTGAAAAAAAGTTCCATGGCAAACATAATTAGATCTTTAAAAGGAGAACAATCAGTGCTTCCTTCACAAAATAAACCCAGAATATCTGAGAAACAGACTGTTCCAACTTAGATATGCAAAAACAATGCTGAAATTATTCAAGTCCTCTCTTCCATTAGAAAGTTGAATAGAAGTGTAGCAGTGAAAACTTCAGGAAGTCCAGCATGGATTCTGTTCCTAGAAACATAGCAGCAAAACAGGAGAGAATTTACAGACATTTCTAGCTTTAAAAAAAAAAATTAAAAAAATTATAGAATCAGTCAAGGTTGGAAGGGACCACAAGAATCATCTCCAGTTCCAACCCCCCTACCAAGCCCAGGGACACACTACCCTAGATCAGGCTGCACACAGCCTCATCCAGCCTGGCTGCAAACACCTCCAGGGATGTGGCCCCAACCACACCCCTGGGCAACCTGTTCCAAGCTCTCACCACTCTCATGGTGAAGAACTTCCTCCTCACATCTAATCTGAATCTCCCCACCTCCAGTTTTGCTCCATTCCCCCTAGTCCTTTCACCACCTGATCTCCTAAAAAGTCCCTTCTCAGCTTTTTTGTAGCCCCCCTTTAGATACTGGGAGGCCACAATAAGGTCACCTGGGAGCCTCCTCTTCTCCAAACTGAACAGCCCCAACTCTTTCAGTCTGTCACTGAAAGAGAAATAGGTCACCGTAACAACAGCTGAAGTCAAAACAACCTGGAATTTTGTGAGCTGTCAGAAATTATGGAAGGAGGCATGAGTAGCACGTATGTGAAAAAAGATTCTTCTGACCCATGGTGGAGTCAGGCAAATGCTAGCCTTTTAAATAGCACTTAAGAAATACTAGTGAAAGGCTACGGTTCCCAACACTGGAAAATGAAAAGCGTGAGTCAGCTTTTCTGTTTAGGGCATCTTACACAACCCAGCTGAGTAAAGAATTTAAGGGCACGTATAAATTAAGGTGTGTGAGTAATGCCACTGAAGTTACTAAGACTATAAAATAAAATGATGAAGTGTTTTGCTGTATTGACATCAGACTACATACCATCTCGTGGGAACAAGCACTCCAACAGAAACATTACCACTTACTTCAGCGGCAGTTATTTGCAAAGTTAAAGCTGTTTTCAGCTTTGCTGGTTCAGAGCAAACAGTCAAATTTCTTTCAGCTAAGGGAGAGAACAGCAATACTTGAACATCTATTGCAAAACTTCCCAGAGTCAGAAGAAAAATGCCATCTAGGCATCTAAAAAGACTTACCAAGGGGGACACGGAGTTCATGCAATGACCACTAACATGTGTCAGCATTCACAGAATCACAGAGTTACAGAATCACAGAATGTCAGGGGCTGGAAGGGACCTCGAAATATCATCTAGTCCAACCCTCCCTGCCAGAGCAGGATCTCCTATACAAGATCACACACAAACATGTCCAGGCAGGTTTTGAACCAGATAGGGAGACTCCACAACTCCCCTGAGCAGCCTGTTTCAGTGTTCTGTCACTCTCACACGAAAAAAAAAAATCCTCCTCATATTTAAATGAAATTTCCTGTGCCTCAGTTTCCACTCATTGCCCCTTGTCCTGTCATTGGGCATCACTGAGCAGAGCTCCATCCTCCTGGGACTCACCCTTTATATATTTATACACATTAATGAGGTTACCCCTCAGTCACTTGGTTCTCCATCTACTTCCATCCAGTGGCCAATGCTCTGGCTTCATTACTGATATGTCTGTGATATTTCCTGCTTAACTGGCTTTTCTGGATGACTTAAAAAAAAAAAACTACTTGATGATCTCTTCCAAGAATTGCAACAGTTCAGAATATTTTTCTCTCTAACAGGTCCATCCTTCTCAGGACTAGGACTAGGGGGAATGGAGCAAAGCTGGAGGTGGGGAGATTCAGATTGGACAATGAGGAGGAAGTTCTTCACCATGAGAGTGGTGAGAGCCTAGAATGGGTTGCCCAGGGAGGTGGTTGGGGCCACATCCCTGGAGATGTTTACGGCCAGGCTGGATGAGGCTGTGGGCAGCCTGATCTAGGGTAGGGTGTCCCTGGGCATGGCGGGGGGTTGGAACTGGCTGATCCTTGTGGTCCCATCCAACCCTGACTGATTTTATGATTCTCAAAATTCCTAACAGCTATTTATAGTTTTCACACAGAATCACAGAATGTCAGGGGCTGGAAGGGACCTCAAAAACTCATCTAGTCCAACCTCCTTCCATAGCAGGATCATCTATAGCAGATCACACAGGAACACATCCAGGTGGGTTTAATATCTCCAGAGTATATTTATCTCCAGTATGTTTAGCAAAGCCCTTTAGATAAGGAAGATCCTCAGCATATTGTTATAGAGAACTCCCCCAAACAGATTTTTATGAGGTTTGTTGCCCTATGAGATTGTTGCTCAATTTTCTGTTACATGTTGAATGCAGGGTTTCTTGATGCATGGTGACAGCTCAGAACCCGGTTTTCATTCCTTCTATATCAGTCAGAGAACTGGCAGAATTAGCTCACACACAATGCACTGTGTAAAGCAAAATCTGCCCAAACCACTCATTATTGTAAAATACAGCTAAGTAGTAGAATATGCACTTTAAGATCAAGTTCTGGTTGATACAAACACCCTGTAGATTCCAGAAGATCACAGAAGTGGGCTGCTAAGTGTTTAATGGGAGCTGTGGAAGTGTTATCTGTGTGTCCTCTTACTTTGTGCATGCATGTCCTTGAAGTTTGAGTGATTTTTTTTTTCTGCTCCCATGTCATCTTTACAATTTGATGGGAAAAAGTAAGCTGAAACATATCAGCTGTAGTAATGAATGGTCTGGTGAAAAAACTTAGTTAAATTATGCTTTATTCTGATAGCTTCAGGAGATACAAAATAATAAATTACTATTTCTCCAATTTTGCATATTTTAGTGCATTTAGAGTGAACTGTGGGACCTGAAGACAAAACATTTAATTGGTATTAAGAATCACTGAATTGTCACAGTTGGAAGGGACTTCAAAGATCATCCAGTTCCAACCCCCCTGCCATAAACAGGGACACCTCACACTAGATCAGGTTGCTCAGAGCCCCATCCAGCCTGGCCTTAAAAACCTCCAGGGATGGGGATTCCACCACCTCCCTGGGCAACCTGTTCCAGTGTCTAACTTCCCTCATGATGAAGAACTTCTTCCTATCTGAATCTACCCACTTCTAGTTTTGCTTCACTCCCCCCAGTCTCATCACTACCTGACACCCTAGGAAAGTCCTTCCCCAGCTTTCTCGTAGGGCCCCTGCAGATACAGGAAGGCCACAACGAGGTCTCCTCAAAGCCTTCTCTTCTCCAGACTGAATAACCCAAACTCTCTCAGTTGTTTCCATAATTTCATCTGAAACTCAGAATGAATTTAAAAATTTCTATAAAAGCAGCACTGTCAGTGAAACTATGCGAGGACCTAAGTTTACATAGATACTTTCACTTTTAAAAATGAGAAGATTTGTTTTACTGCAAGGTAGAAGTTTGGGGATAGGTTATGGACCTAGTTTTGTGTTAGAGAACTACCAAACTGTCAGGAATAACAGCCTTAGTTATTATACAAGGTCACTACAACTCATAAGCAACCTGGATTGTGGTCTTAACAGAGGCACATCAGTTTCTTAGGCGATCTGGATTTTCCTTAACAGCAGTATTGGCCCCACTGAAGTGAGTGGGAATTTTGCCAGTGATTTCCATAGACCCAGGAATTTACTCCTCTTTAGCAGAGCTATTAAATACAGAATATCGAATAAACGGAGGGGGAAAGTGAAAGCTACAAATAAAGAAGCTTCTTCCTCTGGATTGATGTTGATCCTGCAAATGCTTTTCTTACTAGCCATGTGCTTCTTGAGAGCTATGACACTATTTCTATTGCTTCTAAATACACAGGGAATACATCCATTGAATGGGAACCCCAGTATATTGAAAGAATCCTGTTCTCTGACATGCAATGAAGCTATTATTGACACACACACACAAGTCATATCCTCCTAATTACTGGCCTGCATGTTTGTGCAACATTTCAGACGTGCAAATAATGGAGTATCTATCAAAGAATATACATATAAATATATAAAATCATAGAATAATAGAATGGTTTAGTTTGGAAGGGACCTCAAAGATCAGCCAGTTCCAGCCCCCTGCCACAGGCAGGGACACCTCCCACTAGATCAGGTTGCTCAAGACCTCATCCAGCCTGGCCTTGAACACTTCCAGGGAGGGAGCAAACACAACCTCCCTGGGCAACC
>VWZI01002988.1:1136-18011 GCA_013396835.1 Psilopogon haemacephalus | reverse complement strand
TCTTGTTTGTTGTTTTTTGGTGGGTGGGGGGGGGGGGTTGTGTTGTTGTTTTTTGTTGTTGTTGTTGTTGTTTCTGTTTTTCTTTGCTTTTGTTTGTGGCTTTCTTCTACTTAGCACTGAGAAAAAAAAAGCCGCTGCATTTTCTTCACGGAATCAGTCACGCCAGTCCCAGGTTTACGCCGAGCATCTGTAAAATTTTCCGAGGGAAAGAGAGTCACTTTTACAGCGTGTGTGTGTCGGGGAGGGGGTGGCAAGGAGAAAGGTAGAGTGGTCCCAGAAGCAACCGGGTTTTTGCTGAAGAGCAGCAGAGGGGTCTCTGTGCTGCTCAGCATTCGTAGGCTGTGTAATTACCCGGGTAGGCAGTGAATTACATCTTTGTAAAGCCCACTGAGCGAGGGGGGCTCCTGCAAGCTCTTTTCCAACCAGTCTCAGGCGGCTGGGATAATACCAGAAACAGCGGCAACAGCAAGCAAAAAACCAAGGGTGAGCCCACCGGACGCTGCAAGAGAGCCAAGCCCCCGCTCGGTACGAGTGCTCCTGCCGGCGGGGAGCAGCAGGCGGTCGATGGACAAGCTCGGCGGGGCCCGGCCGCTGCGGCTGCTCTTCTTCCTGGCGCTGATGCCTTCGTTCTGGGGCCAAGGTAAGTCCGGGGAGCGTCGCGCCGAGCTGAGCAGCCAGCGGCCGCCGCCGGGCTGCGCTGCGCACATCCCCCGCAGCCCCGGCGCCACCGGGCCCGGCTCTGCCCCCGGGGCAGGCGGCGCGGCGTTCCGGTGGGCTGGGGGACGCCGGCACAGCCACACCTAACCGGAACGCTGTCGGCAGCGGCGGACCTCGCCGGCCTGCCCCATCCCGGGGCTGGCTGNCACTGCCTTACCCGGGGCGGGAGGGTGGGGAGCGGTATCCCGCGGCCGCCAGAGGAGGCCCACGGAGGATGGGGCGGCCCGGCTGCCCCTTACCCGTGCCCCTGGTCGTCGTGGGTAGGCTTTAAAGCGCCTCTGCTGTCACCAAAACCACGGCTCAAACTCCTGAGCACTGCATTTCGCGTTAACGAGCAGACACTACCGTACTACAAAGCTGCGCAAGTTCGGGTGCTAGGAACACTCCCACAACCCTCGCACACCATTCGAGACCCGCGGCGGCGGGGCGCCGGGACTTTCCCCTCTCTATACCCCCTACCCGTACCCCTGGGCGTCCCGGGCAGACTTTAAAGCACCACTGCCACGTTCAAGTGAGCAGAAAGGCGTGGCGTGCACCGGCTCCCTCTCGCCTCCGGGGCCGCCGCCACCCGAGCAGTTATCTCTGCCTCGGAGGGTCTGCGTGAGGCTCCGCAGGGACGGACTGTGCCACGGCGAGCCGGTGAGTCGGTCGGTGGTAGAGCCGAGCTGCACTGTCTACCCCCATCTAGAGCCAGGCGCCCCCCGGGCTGCTGGCGGCGGGCCCGAGCGAAACACCGGGGGGCCGCTCCGAGGATTTCGCTTGTGTCCCGGGGATTGCGACATGTCGGGGCTGCTTGCGCTGCCGGCTGCCGTCGCCCGGGAAGGTTGTTGAATCTGTCTTTGGAAGCGTTACAAACCCGTCTGGCCGTGTTATTTTACTCCGGGTGATCCTGCTCAGGGTGAGGGGTTTGGGCTGGGTAATCTTCAGAGGGGCTTGCTGCCCCTTCTAACCTCTACCGTTCTGTGGCTCTGTGAAAGGCACAAAAGTGATGTATCCCGAAACGGGCAGTCAGAAGAGATGGTCGGGTCTGATCTGCTGGGGACCAAATTACACCCGCCCCCAAAATGGGAAAGGTCGATGGTTACTTGAAATCTCAATGGAGCAGGAGTAATAGTGAGGCAAAGGATGCAGGAGGCATCCTTTGAAGACAGGATGGGAGGCATTGATGAATGATACTGTGCTTTGTGGTTGTGTTTGAAAGCAGGGGTCTGGATCTTGGCCATGGCTCCCTTACCATCCTATGCACTTTTTTTCCTCGTCTCTTAATAATGTGTAAAAAGAGGATACTGGCATTCAGGTACAAATGTAGCTGGTAATACAGGACAAAGAAACTACTTCTGGTCTGGCGGTAATGAATTTATCATAGTTAAGAGGTAAGTGCCTTTTTCTGTTAGAGTCGCCCCAAGGGGGCCATTCAGAGTTGAGGCTCAATCACTCCCTACTCCAGGCAAACATTTAGAAACATATGGTCTCTGCAATAGGCCTCACAACAGCAGACAAAAGCCGGTAAAATAAATTGCTTGTTACCATCACAGTGCTTTGGCACTTCGTTTTCATACAGCGGAGCACTTGTCACAGATATACTTCAGAATAGCTGCTGATGTTCACCATTGTTTTAAAGAAGGAGGAGCAAAATAAGCTCTCAAAAGCAAAGTGTGGTGGTTTAGCAGTTATCTGTCTCCCCCTCCCCCAACTTGGAAATAACCTAGGCTGGGACTCAGTCAGCTGAAAGTTAATACACAAAGCTTTATATTTACAGCTTTGCACAATATACAAGCAGATATTTCCCATGTATAACAGATATTTACAGATACATACAGTAAAAAGGTAATACAGAAACACCACACCCCTCCCAGAGATCAAAATCCCTAAGAGAGGTCTCTAACTACCCCTACCACCTTCTCCCCTTCCCCAATCTTATCTCACCATCTTTTTTTATGCAGCAGATAGGCCAGGGGGATTAGCAGCAGGAAAGAAGTTAGTGGAATTAGTCAGATACAGCTAGGAAAGGAGAAAAGCCATGCAGGAGCAGCCACAGCCCAGAGCGATCTGAAACCGTCTGACTTACCTATATTTGGGTTACAACTCTTAAAACATTTTCTTTCTTTCTCAGTAAAGCTGTGAGTGAAGTAGCATCATCAGTGCTTTCCTCTCTCAGCCTGTAGTCTAATTTCTCATTCAAATCCTCCAGTTAGTTGAAACCAGCACACAAAGTTTGATGCCACAATTCCAAGGTAGCTCCTGCTTTTCCTCAAAGCAGACTATGGCAGTAAAATGTGGCTTTAACATATCACTGTGAACAGACATGGTAATTTTAAACAGTTCAACATTATTGTAAAACACAAAAAAACCCTTAAATTTTCTAACCTCTGTACACTTAACTACTGGACTGCTTCTTAGGAAAACCATAAATGATTACGTAAGTGCGTACAGGTTCTCAAAGTTTGTTTTAAACACGAAGTGTAGCCAAATTTATAGTACAAAGTATGTCAGGCTTTAATTCTCAAATGAAAAACTGTAATTACACAGAGAGCTTCTTCATCCTGGGAACTTTGGAGATGCACTGGATAACGTTAGATTCCAATATCTGAAAGGCAGGTAAGGATCCTTGCTTACAACAGGCCTTTTGAAGAGCTGACTTCTTTCAGGTGAAATACTTGCTAGTAATTGTAATCAATAATGTAATAATTGCTAGTAATTGCTGTAGGAAAGATTTTTATTTCCCCTCCCCAGCCTTATTTCACGTGGCCATCTGTGCTTTGCAGGCAAATGAAGTCATAACTTAGGTTGTTTTAAGTGCAGGCTCCTTGGGACAGTGCCTGTGCTCCAGTCGTGTATGGAATAGAGTTTAGAGGTTTCACAGAATCACAGAATCTTAGGGGTTGGAAAAGACCTTGAAAGATCATCCAGTCCAATCCCCTTGCCAGAGTAGGATCACTTAGAGTAGGTCACACAGGAATGCATCCAGGCGGGTTTTGAATGTCTCTGGAGAAGGAAACTCCACAATATCTCTGGGCAGCCTGTTCCAGTGTTCTGTCACCCTCACAGTGGATTGTGAACATTTCCTTATGTTCGCATAGAACGTCCTCTGCTCCTGCTGGCGCTGGTTGCTCTTTGGTACATCTCTGAGAAGAGCCTGGCCCTGTCATCCCAGCACTTGCCCTTCACATAAGTATTAATGTGGTCACCCCTCAGTCTCCTCCAAGTCAAAGAGACCCAGTTCCTTCAGCCTTTCTTCATATGGGAAATGTTCCACTTCATCATCTTTGTGGCTCTACGCTGAACTCTTTTCAAGCAGTTCCCTGAGGTCTTTTAACTGAGGGATCCAGAACTTGTCAAAACACTCCAGATGTGGCCTCACCTAAGCAGAGTAGATGGAAAGGAGAACATCTCTACCTACTGAGTACATCTAACACACCCAAAGGATGCCATTGGCCACCTTGGCCGCCAGGGCACATTGCTGATTCATGGTCATCATTCTGTCCACCAGGATCTGCAGGTCCTTTTCCCCTGTATTGCTCTCCAACAGGTCAGTCCCCGTCAGTGCTAAATGCAAGACTCTATGATTGCCTTTGTTCTATTTAATTAATTTCTCCCTGCCCAACTCTCCAGCCTGTCCAGTTCCTGTTGAACTGCAGCACAACCTCCAGGTGTGTCAGCCACTCCTCCCAGTACTGTGACACCAGCAAACTTGGGACAGTGCCCTCTGTTCCATTTTCCAGGGGGTTGATGACTATATTGCACAGTATTGGTACCTGTACCAACCCCTGTGGGACTCCACTAGATACAGACCTGAGACTGTGTACCCTAATTTTGTTGCTGGTTGCCTGGGAGAAGAGACCAACTCCCACCTGGCTGCGATCTCCCTTTAGTAGTTGTAGGCAGCAATGAGGTCACCCCTGAGCATCCTCTTCTCCAGGCTAAACAACCCCAGCTCCCTTTGCCTGTCCTCATAGGGCTGTGTTCCAGGCCCCTCACCAGCTTCATTACCCTTCTCTGGACACATTCCAATACCTCAATAACTGTGTTGAATTGAGGGGCCCAGAACTGGACACAGGACTCAAGGTATGACCTGCCCAGTGCCAAGTACAGGGGCAGAATAACCTCCCTTGTCCTGCTGGCCACAATATTCCTGGTAGAGGTGTCAAGATGCTCTGATCAGTGCACTGGAGGAACCTTGTGACCTGTTGGTGGCTATCTGAGGAGGCCTTCCAGCAAACACCCCATGAGAACCAGGGGCTGTAATTGGGAGGCTGCTGCCAGCGGCCTCTGGAAGGCTTCCTCAAGTTCCTCCTCAACTTCCTGGTGAGGTGGTCTGTAATAGGCACCCACAGCAGTATCACCCATGTTAGCCTGCCCCTGAATTCCCTCCCACAGACGCTAGACTTGTTTTGGGGCAAAGATGAGCTCTTAAGTGCTCTTAGTGATAGGGTTGTCCAGTTCCTGGGACAACGCAGAGAAACAGCTTCATCCTAAGCCAGTTACCCTCGGTTTTCTTAAGTGCTGTTCTTCACTAATGGATCACCAAATCAGCATCTCTTAACTGAAATCCTCATTCTGACAAAACAGAAGGGATGATCATAAGGGTGATCAGAGGGTTGGAGCACCTCTCCTGTCAGCAGAGACTGAGGGAGTTGGGGCTGCGCAGTCTGGAGAGGAGAAGGCTCCCAGGTGACCTGATTGTGGCCTTCCAGTATCGGAAGGGGGCCTACAAGAAAGCTGGGGAGGGACTTCTTAGGATGTCAGGTAGTGACAGGACATGGGGGAATGGAACAAAGCTAGAAATGGGTAGATTCAGACTGGATGTTAGGAAGAAGAAGTTCTTCACCATGAGAGGGATGAGACCTGGGAACGGGTTGCCCAGGGAGGTGGTTGGGGCCTCATCCGTGGGTGTGCTTAAGGCCAGGCTGGCAGAGGCTGTGGCCAGCCTGATCTAGTGTGAGTTGTCCCTGGGCATGGCAGGGGGGGTTGGAGCAGGCTGATCCTTGTGGTCCCTTCCAACCCTGACTGATTCTATGACTGTCTTCAGTGGAACAACCCAGTACATGTCAACATGTACATCCTTCTTTGCAAGAGTAAGAGCCTTAAAAAACTTCTGAATTTTATAGTCTAACTTCATTTTATTCAAAACATTGAATTTTTTTAGAGCATTTTTTGGTTATCATATAAGCTACTACCCCTGGAGATGATTTGCTTAACATCACTATGCTCNGGTGTGCTTAAGGCCAGGCTGGCAGAGGCTGTGGCCAGCCTGATCTAGTGTGAGTTGTCCCTGGGCATGGCAGGGGGGGTTGGAGCAGGCTGATCCTTGTGGTCCCTTCCAACCCTGACTGATTCTATGACTGTCTTCAGTGGAACAACCCAGTACATGTCAACATGTACATCCTTCTTTGCAAGAGTAAGAGCCTTAAAAAACTTCTGAATTTTATAGTCTAACTTCATTTTATTCAAAACATTGAATTTTTTTAGAGCATTTTTTGGTTATCATATAAGCTACTACCCCTGGAGATGATTTGCTTAACATCACTATGCTCCCAGGCAACCAGCAACAGAACAGGGGGGCAGAGTATCAAGTTGTGCCAGGAGAGGTATAGACTGGATGTTAGGAAGAAGTTCTTCACAGAGAGAGTGATTTGCCATTGGAATGGGCTGCCCAGGGAGGTGGTGGAGTTGCCATCCCCGGGGGTGTTCAAGAAAAGACTGGATGGAGCACTTAGCGCTATTGGCTAGGGCTGGGTGATAGGTTGGACTGGATGATCTTGGAGGTCTCTTCCAACTTGGCTTATTCTAGTCTAGTCTATTCAGTGCATGAACAGTTCATCCTCTAGCTGCATCTTTGGCATGTCTTGGTACTAAAGCCACCATTTTAACTCACTGAGCATCTGGAAACATGTCTATTCAGGCTGAGCTTATAGTTTGTAGTAATAATAATAATAAAAAAAAATGTTCCACTGACTTTGTGGAATGAGTTTTGTTTTAAGATTATGATTTTTACATGTGCTTTTATAGCAGTGTATTTATAAGAAGCACATGGGTGCAGGTAGGACTTACAAAAGGCTTTCTTGTCTGTTATCACAGATAAAAGGTCACATATTACCAAAAGACACAGTTCTAAAATGTGAATACCATGTCTAAATTAGTTTTCAGCTGAGTTTTTTTTTTTTTTTTTTTTAATAGTCCATTTTCTGACATGGCATTTTAGTGCAGTCTAGGAAAGGAGCAAGATGTTACACTCTTGCTTTTCATCTGTGTAATTGAAAGCAGACGTCTTCATGAAATCCAAGATGAAAATCCATAAACTATCTTATCAAGTTACTGAAGTGTATTTATAGTGTTCTGTCACACTTGAGGCATTATCTGACGCAGGTCAATGCATTTTCAAAAGTTATTTATTTATTGTTGCACATGAGTCCATTCTGCAAGTTTCATATCAGCTTTACATGTGTTTCTAATAGTAAATAGTTTTGCTAAGACCAGTCTGTTCTAGCATACTTCTGTGAATGCTTTCTGAAATAAAAGATGGGTCTTAGACCTCTGGGGCTGGACAGAAACAGAGTTACCTGGCACCATGAAAAAAATTTCACTTTGGTTTTGTGGTTATAGATAGATCTAACGAAATCAAATTGGTAAACAGAGAATATGTGTTTACTAGATGTAGTAAAGTATTTGTAGAGGGTGAAAGAGATTAGAAGGTCAAGAAAGATAGCTGAAATCCAAATTAAAAGCAAAGCAAAACAAAAAAACTAACCAACCAACCAAACCCAAATAAAAACCCCAACCAACCAAGCATGACCAAGAATTTTGGCTTACTGTGAAAGAGATAAATGTACAAAAACTTTTGTGAAAAAGGCAGGAAAAAATGATGGTTGTCAGTAACAAGGAGTAAAGGAAATTAAATAAAGTTATGGAAGAACAAAATAAGGAGGTAAATAAGCAGCTCATTTTATCTGGAATATGGAGCTGTTTTTGTAAGGCACTTGAAAAGTGCCAGGCACAAGTATTTACATGTAGATTTGATGGAAGAAAGTAGGCCAGCTGTTGAGCTTTTAGTGGTTATCACTGGGAGAGTAGATAGCATAGATAGTAGAAGTGGAGGTGGAAGACTGCAGGGTGAGAAAGAACAGAAAAAAATAGCTTCAAAGAAGTCCATGAGGTAGGTCTAAGGAGCAAAAGAGAAAGCTGAGGAAGAGGGCACAAAAAGGAAAAGAACATAAGGGAGAAGATGTCAGGAGGATGGGGCCAGTCATTTTTCAGTGATGCCCAGTGCCAGGACAAGGGGTGATGGGCACATACTTGAACACAGGAAAAGGAACGTGAGGAACTTCTTTACATGGAGAGTGATGGAGCTCTGGAACAAGCTGCCCAAAGAGATGGTGGAGCCTACGTCTCTGGAATCACTCAAAGCTCACTTATACACTGTCCTGTGCTACCTGCTCTAGGTGAACAGGTGAGCCTACTCTGCTTGGGGTGTTGGACTAGATGATTTCTGGAGGTTCCTTCCAACCCCTATCATTCTGTGGTGGAAGGGGTGATGTGGTGGTTTAGCAGTTACCTGCCCCCCTCCCTTTTATAAACCCCTGCTAGGACTCAGAGACACTGGAAGTTAATAAATGAAGCTTTGTATTTACAGCAATGCACAATATACAAGCAAATATTTACAAGGTATAACAGATATTTACAGATATATACAATGAAAAGGTAATACAGACACCACACCCCTCCCAGAGACCAAAATCCCCAAGAGAGGGGTAACCAGCCACCCCCTACCACCATGCAAGAGAAGCAGCCACAGCAAGAGCGGTCAGAAACCGTCTGATATCTGTGTTTTGGGTACATTACTTTAAAAACATTTTTTTTTTTCTTTCTCAGTAAAGGTCTGGGTGAAGTGACATCCTGTGTTTCCCTCCCTCAGCCAATAGACTAATTTCTCACTCAAATTCTCGAATTAGATCAAACCAGCACAGGTCAGTACAGGTCAGTGAAGATCCCTAGAAGAATGTAAAGAATACTGACCACAATATTTTGTGAGTAAATGTTAGTTTAGAGATGCTCAGAATAATGTCAAGTGGAGAAGGAATGATCAAAGTAGTATCTACAAAGATTATATACTGGGTAGTTTACAATGACAGGGAGAGTGCATACAGTGAGGGTAAAATTGTGACAGTAACCTGCCTGTTTATCAGACTTGATGAGGCTTCTTGTCCTGCTGAAACCGTCTCTAGCAAAACACTGGGATGGTTCAGCAGAAGTTCTGCTAAAAGTAATTTCTGGTCAACAGGATGCAGCAGTTCTAAAGAAGGATCTCCAGCGCTAATGCTTTCCTAAATACACTGACACATCATTAGCTGATGCAATTAATGGAACTTCTTGCCTTCCTTTTTTGTTTTCTTTTTTAACGAATTGCACTTTTTGACCCCAATGCTCATGGGTACTTTGCCTCTGCTTTGTAACTTAGTATAACCTACTTTAGACTTAAAACTTTTGAGAAAATGCCCTTTGGATTTCAAATATATTTTGTTGGGTCTTAAGCAGAAACTGATTTTTTTTTTCCCCTTAGAGCCTCTGGAATACTCATTCAGATTCTTTGCAGTTCATCAAACTAATCTGAACTTTTAATTAAAAAAAAAAAAAAAGACTGAGTGACATTTCTGATGAGGCTTTGAGTACACAAGTATAGGACATTATTTTGGGGATCATGGTAGTTCTCACAGATAACTCATGCTGCACAGCAAGGCTGTATGTAAGCTTAAGGATTAATTTTGAGTGGTCAAAGGCTGTATTGAGACATTTAGCAGAGTAATAAAGAAAGCAATACCTAAAAATGTCTTTTGTTTCAGTGCCAAAGTAAGGGTATGGATACAGAAATACTTTGGTGTAGTCCAGCATTTTAGGGTGTTTCATGGGATTTACCAAGAGCTAGAAGGGAATATACTGCACATACGCTAGCAGCAGTACATCTGTTTGAAATACTACAATCTTCCAGCTGTGGAGCTGTTACAACTGACTAAATTGCAAGTACTGAATACTTCTAATATTGATACTTTGGCAGAAGATCTGGATATGCCAGTTTATCCCCCACTATACCTAATCTCAAAACTGAGCAAAATCTCTCGTAAGAGAGTTGTAGTAATGATTCCTCTAGTCGGAAACCTTCTCTAAATCATTGCTCTATAATTATATGTTAAAAAAAAAAAATCTTTATTATCATGCTGCCCTGTAAAGTCTGTGGTTCCTTCCATATTAAAACTTGCCCCATTGTGCTATAAGTTGTTTCCCATCTACTTAGTGTTTCAGACTATTATTTCCATATTTAAAGAATAGAATATCAAAATCTTCCATCATTACATCATTAACCTTTTTTTTTTTTTAATAATTCAGCAGTAAACATGCCCACAAAGAAGATATATGTCACCTCCAAGATCATCCAGTCCAACCTATCACCCAGCCCTAGCCAATGGCACTAAGTGCTCCATTCAGTCTTTTCTTGAACACCTCCAGGGATGGTGACTCCACCACCTCCCTGGGCAGCCCATTCCAATGCCAATTACTCTCTCTGTGAAGAACTTCCTCCTAACATCCAGCCTATACTTCCTCTGGCACAACTTGAGACTGTGTCCCCTCATTCTGTTGCTGGTTGCCTAGGAGAAGAGACCAACCCCCACCTGGCTACAACCTCCCTTTAGGTAGTTGTAGACAGCAATGAGCTCACCCCTGAGAATCCTCTTCTCCAGGCTAAACAGCCCCAGCTCCCTTTACCTGTCCTCATAGGGCTGTGCTCCAGGCCCCTCACCAGCTTTGTTGCCCTTCTCAATACCTCAGTATCTCTCTTGAATTGAGTGGACCAAAACTGGAGTACAGGGAAGGGTGGAGGACAAAATATGGTATGTACTTGTGAGAAAGAAGATGCTGTTCTCTTTTATAGGTCCACCCATGCCATGCTGGTGAGAGTGGGCACTTTAGGCCACCAGTGTCCATCAGAGCTGGGAATGCACTCTTTTTTTGGTGTTCTTGTTGAGTGTATCAAGTTCAGCCATTACTTATACTAAGCTGTTTACATGATGCTGACTGTGTGGATGCCAGTATTAGGTTTCTCAAAGTACTATGTATTTTGGAAGTCTTCAGGACCACCTGCAGTCTTCTAGTCTTCATATCTTTCAAACTCTAGCCTTCTCCCAGGAGAAGTTAAAAAAATAGCCTGCTGAGAAAGATGAAAACATTTAAGTTCAGTTGTTTGCGGGAAAGAAATTTGCATGAAGTAGCAGTCTTCAGATAAACCAAAGGTTGTTGAAATGTGTTAAGTGCCTGTGTACAAGCAGTAGTAACAGAAGAACTGGCTTTTGGAGTGGACAGTGAGGTTTTGTGTTAATCTCTGTCATTAGGGACATCGAAGCACAGAAGTTGATTATTACCTAAAAATGTTGTGGAATCAGTCCCACTTGACACCATTTTGAACAACAAAATGGAAATCTGCCTGAGATTGACTAAATTTTAAAGTGAGGTTTTGTATTAATCGCTGTTACTAGGGACATGGATGCACAAGAGTTCATTATTATCTAGAGGTTGTGAAATCAGTCCCACTTGATACCGTTTTAAGCAACAAAATGGAAATCTGCCTGAAACTGACCAAATTTTATCAACTCTGCCTCAGAGCAGTGGGTAGGGCAAGACAACCTCCCAAGGGCTCCTGTATCCCTATATTTTGTGGTATTTTGATATGTATGTAAGATACCTTATAGTCTTCCTGGAATAGATAGAGTAGTCCTTTCTAATTTTTATTTATTTTTTTTTTTATTAGTGGTCAGCTGCCCATATTTTGGAAAGAATTTTCTATTAAGCCTGAGACAAAATTTTAAAATCCACCCTAAAAGCACTTCTTTCCCCAGCAGAGAAAATAAACTGTCTTGCAACATAGCATTGCCTCTCCTATGCCTGTGCTTTTCACCAGGCAGAGCAGCCGTTGCCATAAATGATTTTAAGAGATTCTTTTATAAACTGCAAACAGACACCTCATAAAGTGAGGTTTGGCCATATCTGAAACTCCCCCCTAATTGTGTGATGGCCACTGCTGATGCTACCAGATCCACATTCTCCAGACATGAGTGTTCTCCAGATCTAAGAACATTTCCAGTAAAGTCTTGGCTCTTTTAAGACCAACCACAACACAACACTAAAGGACCAGGCATTTCCTTTAGGGTGCTGCTACTTTAATTAGTGAGCTAAGTTGGTTTCCTCAGTGATTTCAGCTATCCTGAGATAATCACAATCAGCTGGGAATTCATCTGAAGGTAAGGGCTCAAACCTTTTAAGCCTGTTTAGAAAGAGTCTTAGCAGCACATGAGCTGTAAGTGATTGTTTGTCCATGACAACCCAGTGCGGCCTCCAGATTTGAAACTGTTGTCACAGAGGCCCAACAGCAGTCTGGAGCAGTACTGGAAAGGAGAGCTGGTGATGAACACAGGCTTGCAGGCTGGGAGAGGTACCTTGGAGACTGCCTCCTGGCTTGTGTTGTTGTGGTTATTACAAGAGAAGGTAACCTGGCCTAAAGTTTCATTGGTTTGTTATGAAGTTCAAGCTGGTACCTTCTTTAAGGGGACCTGCAAGGGACAGCCTAGTGTAAGGACTAAGAATAGCTTACTGTCCCAAAGTCACTTAATGTCACAGCTCAGCTTTGTCTGTTCATCTTACCCCATCAGTGTATTGGCATATTTAATGTATGGTCTTGAGCTCAATAAGAACTTCTCTGAAGAAAGACAAAAACCCCCTAGTCCCTTCTTTCTCTGCATATAAAGTGGAGGAAGGGCATCATCATTCCAGTCTGAAGAGATCCAGCAAATACCTGGATTGTCTCAGGTGGAGAATGTTAATGCTTTCCTGTATCCCAGGTCAAAGCTTGTCTTCTGGGGAATCACGAGGCTGGGGTTTTTTTTTTGTTGTGTGTCTTTGTCTCTCCTCGTTTCAGGTTTCCTTCACCTTTTCCTTTACTCCAGGTGCCTAATCCCTAGGTTTACACATAGATCAAGGTGCAACAAGGCTGTGCTTTAATCATGTTAGTCTATAACCAGTTGGACCTTTGAGGTCAGTTGGCTTCCCTCTTGTCCAAACACACCTGTGGTTCTGTTTGATGCCTTAAGTGGCCAGCCAGAAGGTGCCTGCATTGTCAGATACAGCATTTCCAAAGTTTCTTGTAAGGGAAGCCAAAAAAAATCAAGACCACAAATGCCAGCTGACAGCACTTGGCTGCTGCTCCTGCTACAGAGGCAGCTGACTTGTCCAGCCAGGTGCCACTGTTTCAAGAACAATTAGTTTGATGTGGCAGATCAGGCTAAGCACACTTTGTCTGCCCTGAACCTAGAGCACAATGAAGCCTTGGCCACAAGGATATAAGCGGTTGCTCTGGTTTTGTGTCAGGAGACTTCAGATCTTCCAACCAAAGACAAAGAGTTTGACACTGAATAATAGGGATGACCAGTCTGGCATTTTGAGTGTTAAAGTCTGTATCTAGCCTTGGGTTGTAGTTTGGTTTGGTTTTGGTTTTGTTTGTTTGTTTTGTTTTTGGATGGATGAGGGTCACTAGTAATAGAGTTTTCTAGACAGAATAAGAAAAGCTTTGTCAGAAAGCCCTGTAGTGAAAGTTGGAAGTATTATAGAATCATAGAATCACAGAATGGTCTAGGTTGGAAGAGACCTCAAAGATCATCCAGTTCCAACCCCCTGCCACAGGCAGGGACACCTCCCACTAGATCAGGACGCTCAAGACCTCATCCAGCCTGGCCTTGAACACATCCAGGGAGGGAGCAGACACAACCTCCCTGGGCAACCTGTTCCAGTGCCTCACCACCCTCACTGTGAAGAATTTCTTCCTAACATCCCGTTCAAATCTCCCCTCCGCCAATTTGAACCCATTCCCCCTCGTCCTGTCATTACAAGACCTTGTGAACAGTCCCTCCCCAGCCCTCCTGTAGGCCCCCCTCAGATACTGGTAGGCTGCTATAAGGTCTCCCCGAAGCCTTCTCTTCTCCAGGCTGAAAAGCCCCAACTCTCTCAGCCTGTCCTCATAGCAGAGGTGCTCCAGCCCTCTGATCATCTTCGTGGCCCTCCTCTGGACTCTCTCCAACAGTTCCATGTCCTTCTTGTGCTGGGGGCTCCAGAACTGCACACAGTACTCCAGGTGGGGTCTGACAAGAGCAGAGTAAAGGGGGAGAATCACCTCCCTTGCCCTGCTGGTAATGCTTCTCTTAATGCAGCCCAGCACACAGTTGCTGTCTGAGCTGCGTGTGCACACTGTTGGCTCATGTTGAGCTTCTCATCCACCCAGACCCCCAGGTCCTTTTCCTCAGAGCTGCTCTCCAGCCACTCACCACCCAGCCTGGATTTGTGCTTGGGATTGCAGCGACCCAGGTGCAGGACCTTACACTTGGCCTTGTTAAATTTCATGAGGTTAGCCTGGGCCCACCTCTCCAGCCTGTCCAGGTCCCTCTGGATGGATCCCTGCCCTCCAGCAAGTCAACTGTGCCACACAACTTGGTGTCATCTGCAAACTTGCTGAGGGTGCACTCAATTCCTCTGTCCATGGCACTGACAAAGATGTTAAACAGCACTGGTCCCAGCACTGACCCTTGAGGGACGCCACTTGTCACTGGTCTCCAGGTGGACATTGTGCTGTTGATCACCACTCTATTCTGACTGGAAACCTAAACCAATGCATGTCTGCTGTAATCACGAGTTCCAAAAATTCTAGGTGGCATGCTGTTACTGAAATGTGTTGGATTAGTACTGAATTTTGACGGAGTCCATCTTCTGCTGAGAAATTATAATTATGTTCTGTTTTATCGCGTTCAACAGCACCGAGTCTGAGTAAATTCAGTGAAGGGCAAGACCTGCACCATGTTTTACAAACTTAATCAATTAATGTGCTTAATAGATTGAAAACGTCTCAATCCTGTTCAGTATCTTTATTGATAATCTGGAGGAGGAGATTTGAGTCCATCATCAGTAAGTTTGCAGATGACACCAAGTTTGGAGCAGATGTGGACCTGTTGGAGGGTAGGAGGGCCCTGCAGAGGGACCTGGACAGGCTGGATGGGTGGGAGAGGCCAATCAGATGAGATTTAACAAGCCTAAGTGCAGGGTTCTATACATTTGCCACAATAACCCCAGGCAGTGCCACAGGCTGGGGACAGAGTGGCTGGAGAGCAGCCAGGCAGAGATGGACCTGGGGGTGCTGGTAGATAGTAGCTGAACATGAGCCAGCAGTGTGCCCAGGTGGCCAGGAGAGCCAATGGCATCCTGACCTGGATCAGGAACAGTGTGGCCAGCAGGACAAGGGAGGTTATTCTGCCCCTGTACTTGGCACTGGGCAGGTCATACCTTGAGTCCTGTGTCCAGTTCTGGGCCCCTCAATTCAAGAGAGATGTTGAGGTGCTGGGATGTGTCCAGAGAAGGGTGGCAAAGCTGGTGAGGGGCCTGGAGCACAGCCCTGTGAGGAGAGGCTGAGGGAGCTGGGGGTGTTTAGCCTGGAGAAGAGGAGGCTCAAGGGTGACCTCATTTCTGTCTACAACTACCTAAAGGGAGGTTGTAGCCAGGTGGGCGTTGGTCTCTTTTCTCAGGCAACCAGCAACAAAATTAGGGTACACAGTCTCAGGTTGTGTTGGGGAGGTATGGCCTGGATATTAGGAAGAAGTTCTTCGCAGAGAGAGTGGTTGGCATTGGAATGGGCTGCCCATAGAGGTGGTGGAGTTGCCATTCCTGGAGGTGTTCAAGAAAAGACTGAATGGAGCACTTGTGCCATTAGATAGGGCTGGGTGCTAGATTGGGCTGGATGATGTTGGAGGTCTCTTCTGGTGGCATGACTTTGACCCTTGCTTCCAAGTCCATACCGTAGCTGGTTATATGGGCTGGGAAGTCCATGAATTGGACAGCCCCATCATTTACTGCACTGAAGAACTGCAAAGCTTTATTTGCACTAGCTTTATAAGCCCACCAAGGCTCAGGCTTAGCTTTGGCTTAATATGATCATCAGCTTTATCACTGTTCCATAGATCAGCACTGAGTAATGAACAGCTATATAATGCTGGATTGTACACAGGCTTTTCCAGCAGCATCTGTAGAGAATAGCTGCTGCTGTAGACTGTTACTTAAAAAAATCTGTCTCTTTCTGATCTATTGAGAATGCTACTGCCATGAAAATTACCTAATCTTTTTTACTTCTGCTTAGTTTTTGCACAGTTCCCAGAAACAATTCAGGGTTTCTCATTCCAGGAATCATGCTTTTGGGTAACATTCTTAAGCTTATCTTTCTTCTGCAGAAAATATTCAGTATAGCAGCTGAATAAGCAATTATTACATCATAGAACTCTAAGGTTATGCAGATTTTAACCACATTTCTTGCTTTGAACTCCCACACAGTGTGTGAGGCTGGGTAAGATTAGCAAGCTACCTTTTTTTTAAAAGCAACCATCTGCTCTTACACATTTTATCTGTGTAAGCATAGTTCACAGCCAGCTCGTGAATGCATCGTGTACAAAATCTTTTGAGTTCGTCACCTTTAATCACTTTGTATCCAGTAACTCTTGTGAAGAAGATCTATAGAATTAGACCTGAGTTCTAACTGTGTTTTTATTTTCTTCCTGAGACTGATGAAATCGCTCTCAGAATACTGCATATACCACCTTGCCATCAGGACAGGCATCCTCACTGTCACCATACTGACATGACTCCCGTTCCTTCAGGACAGATATTCTCACTGTCACCACATTTGCATGACTCCCATTCCTTCAGGACAGGCATCCTCACTGTCACCACATTTGCATGACTCCCATTCCTTCAGGACAGGCATCCTCACTGTCACCACATTTGCATGACTCCCATTCCTTCAGGACAGGCATCCTCACTGTCACCACATTTGCATGACTCCAGTTCCATCAGGACAGGCATTCTCACTGTCACCACATTTGCATGACTCCCATTCCTTCAGGACAGGCATCCTCACTGTCACCACATTTGCATGACTCCAGTTCCATCAGGACAGGCATCCTCACTGTCACCACATTTGCATGACTCCAGTTCCATCAGGACAGGCATTCTCACTGTCACCACATTTGCATGACTCCCATTCCTTCAGGACAGGCATCCTCACTGTCACCACATTTGCATGACTCC
>VWZI01002987.1:14830-25171 GCA_013396835.1 Psilopogon haemacephalus | reverse complement strand
AGAGTTAAACTTTTAAAAATCAGGTTAATGCTAACTAGATTTAAAAGTTACATTTCTTTAAAGGATTATAACGAGGAAAAAAAAAAACCCACCAAACTTCCTGCAATTTAGACAAGTGTTTACAGTGACTTGTGCCACTTTCAATGCTAACTGCATTATTTTCACTCATTGCATTTAGATCTGTCACTGCTGAATTGTTCTCAGGTGCCTGAGCCTGCCGGTGAGGCAGGATGGAAGGGGGCACAGGCAGCTTTAATTAATTGCTTAGGATTTGATTAAATCCTGCTCTGATTCAGCTGCACACTTCTAAGGAGCAGGAAGACCTTTCTTGCCAGCCTTGCTTCACCTAAGGCTGCCCAGTCTGATGCTGCAGGCAATGAGGAAGAGCAGGACTGAACACACACACACACACACACACAAACCAAAGCTTCCTACAATAGGTACATGCATGGAGAAGGGTCTGACCCTGGTGCTGCCAGCTCTGCAAAAGATGTCAGACCCCACCTGGAGTACTGTGTGCAGTTCTGGAGCCCCCAACACAAGAAGGACATGGAACTGCTGGAGAGAGTCCAGAAGATGCCATGAAGATGCTCAGAGGGCTGCAGCAGCTCTGCTATGAGGCCAGGCTGAGAGAGTTGGGGCTTTTCAGCCTGGAGAAGAGAAGGCTTCCAGGAGACCTTATAGCAGCCTTCCAGTATCTGAAGGGGGCCTACAGGAGGGCTGGGGAGGGACTGTTCACAAGGTCTTGTAATGACAGGGCAAGGGATAATGGGTTTAAACTGGTGGAGGGGAGATTTAAACAGGATGCTAAGAGGAAGTTCTTCACAGTGAGGGTGGTGAGACACTGGCACAGGTTGCCCAGGGAGGTTGTGGCTGCTCCCTCCTTAGAGGTGTTCAAGGCCAGGTTGGATGAGGCCTTGAGTGACCTGATCCAGTGGGAGGTGTCCCTGCCAGTGGCAAGGGGGGTTGGAACTGGATGATCTTGGAGGTCTCTTCCAACCTAAACCATTCTATGATTCTATTCTTTCTTTGGCAGGCAGTAGAATGAATCATAGGATGGTTTAGGTTGGGACATCTTCCTAACAAAGAGGGAATGTGTCCCTGCCAATGCCTCTCTGTGTGTCTGCTCATCTTGAGACCAGATCCTGGTGCTGCCTGCACCAAGGCATGGAGTAACACCTCCCTGCAGAGCCAGCTGCTAGGGCACATTCATGCATGATCTATCTTTTGGGTTGGCTGTGAGGCAGCAGATCTTCTTGTAGCAGCTCAGTCTGCTGTTAGGAGCAAGGCTGGCAGCACATCAGAGTGAACACCAGCTCTGTGATTCTATGATTCTATGTGTGCAGCACAGCTGGCTGAAGGGGCAGGGAAACCAGCTCCAACACTGCAGCAGTTTGGCCAGGGAGGTGGTGGAAGCCTCACCCCTGGAGGTGTTTAAAGCCAGGCTGAGTCTGATCTAGTGTGAGGTGTCCCTGCTCACAGCAGGGGGATTGAAACTAGATTCAGACTGGATGTGAGGAGGAAGTTGTTGAGCATGAGAGTGGTGAGAGGCTGGAATGGGTTGCCCAGGGAGGTGTTTGGGGCCAGATCCCTGGAGGTGTTTGCAGCCAGGCTGGCAGAGGCTGTGGGCAGCCTGCTCTAGGGTAGGCTGTCCCTGGGCATGGCAGAGGGGCTGGAACTAGATGATCCTTGTGGTCCCTTCCAGCCCTGCCTGATTCTATGACTCTAAGCTGTTTACACACCAACTGGCTGGAACAGGTTGCCCAGGGAGGTTGTAGCTGCTCCCTCCCTGGATGTGTTCAAGGCCAGGCTGGATGAGGTCTTGAGTGTCCTGATCTAGTGGGAGGTGTCCCTGCCTATGGCACAGGGGGGTTGGAACTGGATGATCTTTGAGGTCTCTTCCAACCTAGACCATTCTATGATTCTATGATTCTAAAACCAAGATTCACGTGCACTTCTTTGACCTTCCCTGTGGCATTGTGCCTCTTAGGCTTTTCCCCAGGTCTCACAGAAATCCCTACCCACATGGACAGAGAAAAAGCAAGAAAGATAAGGGAAGAAAGCATGGCAGAAAAATCAGCAGTGCTTCCTTTTGTCAGGCATCAGGCTTAGTGCTTTTATCTCCATCCCACCCAAACTTTGTCTAACATGATCCTAAACCCCTGAGCTGTCAGAGACTCTAAGACCAGGTGGTTTTCTCCAGCCCTTCAGTCCTCTTGCTGCTAAAAATCTTTTCCTGATACTGAAGCTAAATTTTCTTTGACAGTGCTTCAAGTCAGTTCCTCCTCCTCTTACACACAGTGCACACAGCAAAGTATTTGTCAGAGACTCTAAGGCATCTTACCTCTCTCCCTTTGGTAGCAAACTCAGTTCTTTCACCATTCCTCAGTAATCCTTGATGCCCTCCTCCCTCTTCCTCTGGGCCACTCCTCCAAGTGCCACACCAAAGCAGAACATAAACCAGCAGCTGGAGCCTTATCAGTGCCATTCAAGCAGGCAAATGGCCTCAGCTGACTTGCAGCCTCTGCTGCTGTTTGCACATCCCACGGCAACGTTTAGCAACTGCTATGATACTGTTGACTCAGGTTGTACTCAGGAGCCCCTGCAGCCTCACCATCTTCCTGATAAGCCCCTGCCAGAGCTGGTTGTTAAGGACCCTGCAAAAGAGCCCTCCCGAGGCTGTCAGTGCTGCCTGAGTCTTGCTTCAGGTTACAAGAACCGGAAAGGTTTGAGCTAAGGGAGAGAGCAGCTGAGGTGGGAGGGAAGGTGGTGAACTCAGAGAATCATAGAATGGTTTAGGTTGGAAGGGACCTCAAAGATCATCCAGTTCCAACCCCCCTGTGCCATAGGCAGGGACACCTCCCACTAGAACAGGTCACTCAAGGCTTCATCCAACCTGGTCTTCAACACCTCCAGGAAGGGAGCAGCCACAACCTCCATGGGCAACCTGTGCCTGTGTCTCACCACCCTCACTGCAAAGAACTTACAGAATCACAGAGTCATAGAATGGTTTAGGTTGGAAAGGATCTGAAAGATCATCCAGTTCCAGCCCCACTGTGCCACAGGCAGGGACACCTCCCACTAGAACAGGTCACTCAAGGCTTCATCCAACCTGGTCTTCAACACCTCCAGGAAGGGAGCAGCCACAACCTCCATGGGCAACCTGTGCCTGTGTCTCACCACCCTCACTGTGAAGAACTTCCTCCTAACATCCCATTTAAATCTCCCCTCTGCCAGTTTAGACTCATTCCTTAGAGCACATTCATATGAGTGTACTTGTCAAACCTCTTTGGAAATCAGCATCAAGAAGGAGGATTCACAGTACTCAGACCCCACCTGGAGTGCAGTGTTGGAGCCCCCAATACAAGAAGGACATGGAACAGTTGGAGCCAGTCCAGAGGAGGCGACGAAGATGTTGAGAGGGCTGCAGCAGCTCTGCTATGAGGTCAGGCTGAGAGTGTAGGGGATTTTCAGCCTGGAGAAGAGAAGGCTGCCAGGAGACCTTGGACTGGCCTTCCTGTATCTCAAGGAGGTCTACAGTACTGGGGAGGGACTATTGACAAGGTCTTGTTCTGACAGGACAAGGGGTAATGGGTTTAAACTGGCAGAGGGGAGATCGAAACTGGATGTTAGGAGGAAGTTCTTCACAGTGAAGGTGATGAGACACTGGCACAGGTTGCCCAGGGAGGTTGTGGCTGCTCCCTCCCTGGATGTGTTCAAGGCCAGGCTGGATGAGGCCTTGAGCAACCTGATCTAGTGGGAGGTGTCCCTGCCTATGGCACAGGGGGGTTGGAACTGGCAGATCTTTGAGGTCTCTTCCAACCTAAACCATTCTATGATTCTTTGTGGTAAGTACCACAGAGCATTGATTCAAACATTGCATTTGGGCCAGACCAAGTAAGCTGTGGACACTTACTGATTGTTGACACGAACATGATGCAGAAGCCAGCAAACAGTGGAATCTGGTAGCCTATTCTGGAAAAAAAAAAACAAAAAGAGCATTCACATTTCTGAGGATGCCTCACTGACATTTTGTGTTAGACTTTACACTGAGTGCACACATCACAGAAACACAACCTTGGTCAGCTTTGAACTATTTGTGGACGTAGGACCAGATCTGCCCACACTACAAATGCCTTTTAGGCTGACAGAGCTGACTTTACAGCTTAAATCCCTGGAAGAAATTCCTCTCATTAGAGTCTGATTGTCCTGTTCTCCTTCCACCATAGTTGTTCCTAACAAAGCCCCTCTGGGCCTCCACGAAGTTCCTAAGGATATGAGAAGATTGTCTGAGCACACTGAACTTTGAAATCATAGAATCATAGAATCAGTCAGGGTTGGGAGGGACCACAAGGATCATCCAGTTCCAACCCCCTGCCATGCCCAGGGACACCCTGCCCTAGATCAGGCTGCCCACAGCCTCTGCCAGCCTGGCTGCAAACACCTCCAGGGATCTGGCCCCAACCACCTCCCTGGGCAACCCATTCCAGGCTCTCTCTCATGCTGAACAACTTCCTCCTCACCTGAATCTCCCCACCTCCAGTTTTGCTCCATTTCCCCTAGTCCTGTTGGTACCTGATAGCATAAAAATTCCCTCCCCAGCTTTTCTGTAGCTCCCTTCAGATCCTGGAAGGCCACAAGAAGGTCACCTGGGAGCCTCCTCTTCTCTAGACTGAACAGCCCCAACTCTTTCAGTCTGTCCTCACAGCAGAGGTGCTGCAGCCCTCTGAGCATCCTCGTGGCCCTTCTCTGGACACACTCCAGCATGTCCACATCCCTCTTATCCCAGGGGTTCCAGACATGGATGCAGTACTCCAGGTGGGGTTTCACCAGGGTGGAGTAGAGGGGGAGAATCACCTTCCTCAACCTGCTGCCCACATTGCTGCTGCAGTCCAGGCTCTGCTTGGCTTTCTGGGCTGCAAGTGCACACTGCTGCCTCATCTTGAGTTTTGCGTCCACCAGCACCTCCAAGTCCCTCTCCTCAGGGCTGCTCTCCAGCCACTCACTGCCCAGCCTGGATTTGTGCTTGGGATTGCCTCGACCCAGCTGCAGGACTCATAGAAGCAACCAGGGTTGGAAGGGATCACAAGGATCTGCTAGTTCCAACTGCCCTGCCATGGGCAGGGACACCCAGCAGAAATATCCCAGCAGTGTTTCCATGCTCATCTCTTTCCATCTTCATGAGATAATGACTATAATGAGATGTGGTCAACCCAATGGCTTTTTGACTGGGAAAATTTATCATCAGCTTTGTTGGGAGTTCTGCCTCAGTCAGGAGCACCTGAAGGGCCCTAAAGAGCTGGAGGACAATAGTTTTTGCTTTCCAGGGGTGTAGGAGAAAAAAAAAAATGGAGCAGATCAGAGCTTTCTTCTTCATCCTTTTTCCTCATTAAGCCTTCTCTGGTGGCTTTAAGTATTTAAATCTGAAATTTTCTTTCTGGGAAACACCTACACTGGTCCCTTCCAACCCTGACTGATTCTATGATTCTATGATCTGAAGTGGAGTCCAGCACATCTCACCAAGGCTCTCTACAACTAGAAGTGTTCCCTACACTGCAACACTGGAAAAGCCTGAGTCATCAGTTGAAGGAGGGAGAGGAAGAGCTGCCACTGCTGGAGATTTACTCCTTTTCAGTCCCACATCTGCCCCAGATCTCAGGGCTGCTTGGAAGTGGATTACACTCCTTAACAGGGTTACCCTACCATGAGACAACTGATGGATGGGTCCTGTGCAGATGTGAAATAAAGGTTACACTGACCAGGTCAGCCTCTGTGGGTGATTAGAGCCTCATTATCCATCCATTACCCTGCTGCAAGTCCACGGATTTCAACTCTGTTGCGACAGAGCTCCAGGAGCACCACCCTGAGCACCCCTAGTGAAGTCTGTCCTGGTTGGCAGCTTGGCTGTCATCTTCACTGCCAGTGAAGGCTGGGGAGAAGGTGCAGCATGTAGAACATTTCCCTCAAGGTTATGAACCAATGATCCACTGAATGTATGCAGAAGTGAAGAGGAATGTGCAGGTTTGGCAGAGAGAGGCAGCGTGGTCCAGGCACTCTTCACCACCATGCTCCATGCTGCAGCACATTGCTGGATTGTGTGCAAAGGGAGACTGTGTCCAACCTGCAGCTGGCAAAGCCTGGAAGATCCTGGGGTGCATTAAGAGGAGTGTGGCCAGAAGATCAAGGGAGGTTCTTCTCCCTCTCTACTCTGCCCTGGTGAGATTGCCCTTGGTTTTGGCTTCCCAGTTGAGGAGAGACAGGGATCTACTCAAAAGAGTCCAAGGGAGGGCTATGAAGATGATGAAGGGGCTGGAGCACTGCCCTAGGAGGAGAGGCTGAGGGACCTGGTGAAGACCTGAGGGATCTAATCAATGTTTATAAATATCTGAGGGTTGAGGGTCAAGAGGGACAAACTCTTCTCAGTTGTACCCTGTGATAGGACAAAGTATGAAGGATGTAGACTACAGCACAGGAAGTTCCACGCAAAACATAAGGAGGAACTTCTTTACTGTAAGCATGTTTGCCCAAGGAGGTTGTGGCTGCTTCCTCCCTGGAGGTGTTCAAGGCCAGGCTGGATGAAGCCTTGATTAACCTGTTCTAGTGGGAGGTGTCCCTGCCTATGGCACAGGGGGGTTGGAACTGGATGATCTTTGAGGTCTTTTCCAACCTAAACCATTCTGTGATTCTGTGAAGAAGGAACTTCTTTACTGTAAGGATAATTGAGCCCTGGAATAGGCTCCCCAGAGAGGCTGTGGAGTCTCCTTCTCTGGAGGCTTTCAAGACCTGTCAGGATATGTTCCTGTGTGACCTGAGGTGGATTGTATGGTCCTGTTCAGGCAGGGGGCTTCGACTCAAGGGTCCATGGAGATCCCTTCCAACCCTTGACATCCTGTGAGCCTGTGAGCAGGAACTTCTTTACTGTAAGGAAAATTGAGCCCTGGAACAGGCTCCCCAGAGAGGTTGTGGAGTCTCCTTCTCTGGAGACTTTCAAGACCTGTCTGGATATGTTTCTGTGTGACCTGTGCTAGATTGTATGGTCCTGTTGTGACAGAGGGGTTGGACTCAAGGATCCATAGAGATCCCTTCCAACCCCTGACATCCTGTGAGCAGGAACTTCTTTACTGTAAGGATGACTGAGCCCTGGGACAGGCTCCCCAGAGAGGTTGTGGAGTCTCCTCCGCAGACTTTCAAGACCTGTATGGATGTGTTCCTGCGTGACCTGAGCTAGATTCTGTGGTCCTGCTCTGGCAGGGAGTTGGGCTCAATGATCCATGGAGGTCCCTTCCAACCCCTGGCATCCTTTGAGCCTGTGTGATAAGCTACCACAGGAGTTGAGCTGTAAAGAAGCAACTACAATTGCTGTTTGTTCTGTTGCCTCATTCTTTGCATGCATCTTGGTCAGGAACACATCATGGTCCTAGCCACTCTCCCTCTCATGCAAAGACGTTCAAAGCTGTAGTCAGGCTGGTGTAAAAGTGAGGATGGAAATATCTGCTCATGTTTTGAAGGTTTTTGAGGCCAATGTAGATAAGCATAAGGTTAAAATGAGTTGTTATTTTTTTTCCAACTGATAAATACAGAGGGAGAGATGTGGCAGGTGAGACATCTGGAGCAAAGCTGGAGGTGGGGAGATTCAGATTGGATGGGAGGAGGAAGTTGTTGAGCATGAGAGTAGTGAGAGGCTGGAATGGGTTGCCCAGGGAGATGTTTGGGGCCACATCCCTGGAGGTGTTTGCAGCCAGGCTGGCAGAGGTTGTGGCCAGGCTGATCTAGGGTAGGGTGTCCCTGGGCATGGCAGGGGGGTTGGAACTAGCTGATCCTTGTGGTCCCTTCCAACTCTGAATGATTCTGGTATCGGTGCTAAGGGAGAATCTTTCTAATGGTAACTTGGATATTTTCTGTTTCATTCCTAATAACCACAACTTTCCCACTGTTTTTTAACTGGTCATATGCATCATCACTAGGAAACAACAACTTTAAGGTTTTTGTTGTTGTGTTTTGTGTTTTGTTTGTTTTTTGTTTTTGGTTTCTTTTTTTCCCCCAGTGACTTCTACAGTTAATTGATAAATGTGTTAACTGCTACTTCCCATGAAGCATTTGTCAGAAGAAAGGCAGATACTGGTACCAAGGTACAAATAATGCATGAGGCAAAAGCAGTAATCTTTAAATCTAATTTAGGGCCACTTTGCTACTCAGGCACTCATTTCTGCTTGTGGGAGAAGAATCTGTTGCACAGTTCACTGGGATGATTTGTGCCTTCATTTCTCATCCTGCTCACATCAGGCCCCTGAGCTTGCAGACCTGCTCCTGTGACTGCAGAAACCACCCCCTGCCCCATGCCAAACCATGCAGGATGTTTCCAGGAGGAAACCTCAGCTCACAGAGCTGGTGTTCACTCTGATGTGCTGCCAGCCTTGCTCCTAACAGCAGACTGAGCTGCTACAAGAAGATCTGCTGCCTCACAGCCAACCCAAAAGATAGATCATGCATGAATGTGCCCTAGCAGCTGGCTCTGCAGGGAGGTGTTACTCCATGCCTTGGTGCAGGCAGCACCAGGATCTGGTCTCAAGATGAGCAGACACACAGAGAGGCATTGGCAGGGACACATTCCCTCTTTGTTAGGAAGATGTCCCAACCTAAACCATTCTATGATTCCATTCTACTGCCTGCCAAAGAAAGAACAGAATCATAGAATGGTTTAGGTTGGAAGAGACCTCAAAGATTATCCAGTTCCAACCCCCCTGTGCCATATGCAGGGACACCTCCCACTAGAACTCAAGGACTCATCTAACCTGGCCTTGAACACCTCCAGGGAGGGAGCAGCCACAACCTCCCTGGGCAACCTGTGCCAGTGCCCTCACTGTGAAGAACTTCCTCCTAACATCCCATTTAAATCTTCCTTTTGCCAGTTTAAACCCATTCCCCCTCATCCTGTCATTACAAGACCTTGTGAACAGTCCCTCCCCAGCCCTCCTGTAGGCTCCCTTCAGATACTGGTAGGCTGCTATAAGGTCTCCTGGAAGCCTTCTCTTCTCCAGGCTGAAAAGCCCCAACTCTCTCAGCCTGTCCTCAGAGCAGAGCTGCTGCAGCCCTCTCAGCATCATCGTGGCCTCCTCTTCACTGGCTCCAACAGTTCCATGTCCTTCTTGTGAATGGGGCTCCAGAACTGCACACAGTACTGTAGGTGGTATGATGTAACCATTGGCAACATGAAGTAGATTATTGCCTTTCACCTGGCTGGGCTAGCTGTGGAAATGAGGATGCTAACTGAGCAAAGTAAATATTAGAAGGGCAATAATTTGGACATGCAGGAGAATCTAGACTGTCTAAAGCACTGCTATGGACATGTTGCTTTGAAGTGGGTGAGCTATAGCCCCCTCACAAAACAATACAGGTATCAAAAACGTGGTTTGCTCCTCCACTTGCAGAGGTGTCAGGGGAAAAGTAACTTTGCAGTGGTGTTCTCACAACTGTGTAGGTGTTGTGCAGGAGGAGATAATGTAAAATGGGAAAGAAAAGTAAAACATCTCATTTAAGGTCTTTGTGTTTAGGGCAGTTCCACAGACCGAGCACGGATTTTGAACTCACAACACAGTGAGCCAAAGCCTCACTTTAGCCCTCAGCCGGGCACTGTCCTATCACTTTGAAATTAAACACTCTGACCATGCAATAGTTTACAGCTGTAAAAACCCAAGGAAGGTACTTTTGGCTTCAGAAATCTGAAATATCAAGCATTAAAGTACGTTGATGGGTTGGGATAGTGCCACATGATTGGCACTGATGGCCTAAAAGAAAGTGTTTTTCGAGGACAAATTCCTGCTGCATATTGTTTTCTGAAATGAAAAAAAAAAAAAAGTCCTCTTTATAAAAAAAAGCTTCAATAAGATAGGTGAAATGTAGTAGCCTGGCTCAGCCTGGACCTGGACAGGCTGGAAGGGACCTGGACAGGCTGGAGAGGTGGGTGCAAGCCAAATTCAGGAGGTTCAACAAGGCCAAGTGCAAGGTCCTACAGCTGGGTCAAGGCAATTCCAAGCACAAATCTAGGCAGTAACTGGCTGGAGAACAGCCCTGAGGAGAGGGACTTAGGGGTGCTGGTGGATGAGAAGCTCAACATGAGGCAACAGTGTGCACTTGCAACCCAGAAAGCCAAGCAGAACACGGCCTGCAGAAGGAGAAGTGTGGCCAGCAGGGCCAGGGAGGTGATTCTCCCCCTCTACTCCACCCTGGTGAGACCCCACCTGCAGTCCTGCATCCAGTTCTGGAGCCCCTAGGACAAGAAGGATGTGGACATGGTGGAGCATGTCCAGAGAAGGGCCACGAGGATGCTCAGAGGGCTGCAGC
>VWZI01002975.1:0-19901 GCA_013396835.1 Psilopogon haemacephalus | reverse complement strand
TCTCGTCCCACGGGATATTGCGTTTGATTAGCTCATCCTGTGACAACCTATCAGTGCATTAAATTAACCAACAAAGCCTATACTACCTTCAAAGTATCTGTCCTCCAGCTCAGTCAATATGTTGCATTTATACATTTTTTGACAATTTAGCTAGATCTCTGTTAACATTACATTTTTTCTGAGATAATTTTGATTTTTTTTTTTTTTTTGTGTAAAGCTGTATCAAATGTTCACTGAAATCCAAAAATATTACATTTACTGTCTTCATTTTGTCTCTACTTTACTCTCTCTCTTCCAAGTTTACATCTAATATGACATATCTTTTGCATGGATAGATAATGAGCATGTTTCTTTAATGAAACATTCCAATTTTAAGAACACGTGGTCAAGCAACTATTCCACTGACACAAGAAAAAATCTGTCTTCACTACAAAATAAGTCTGTTCCATGTAAAATACAAAACCTGCCATCTCAAATTCAATGGAAAATATTCTGAGTATGTCACTTTAAAAGTGGTTCTACACACAAATTATATCATGTACATAGCTGTTTTCTTTAGAATTTTTCCTTTTTATTGGCATCTGTTAAATAAAAGACATTTCAATTTCCTCTTTTGCTGATTGAGTGGTTAGCTCTAAGTCCAGTTTCTAAACAGCAGCTGGCACTTTTTATGCAGCTATGAAATATTTAAAAATAAGGTGAACCACTTTTGGCAAGCCTGTTACTTGAAACCCAAAGGGAATTCCAGAGTCTATAGCAAGCTTTATTATCTCTCTGCCAGCACAGTGCATCTAGTAATATGAGACTATCTCCTGTCTTATTATCAAGCAGAGAGAAAGAAATGACCCTTGACACCAGGTACAGCATCCTGCCCTTACTTTGGCTTGAAAGGTACTGAAGATTTCCTGATTAAGAAAAATTCTGAGCAATTACAGCTGAGATGCAGAGGGGCACTTACCTTGTGCTGCCATACTTTTTTTTCAGGGGTGAAAAAATGACAGATTTTATATGAAGTAGAAAATAAACCTCATAAAGAGATTGGCCACCCTGAAAGGAGAAATGCACAAGATCAGTCATTTGCTGGCATGCTGCTATTCAAAAGGTAGAAATGGGAATTATTTTAGTTTTAATAGCATTAATTTTAATGTAGTTTTAAAAGCCTAAGAATTTTCATTGTTTAGTATTGTGAAGACAGTTGAAGCATACACTAGTGATGGAGGTAATAAAAATGGTATTTCTGGAAGTTGAGAAATAGTGTCAGGTACTTGCTGCAGCAGCAGCTGTTGCTTAGAGTGACAAGAAACTGGGGAGAGTTTGCCCTCTTAAGCAAAAAGTAGCTAGGTGTTGGCTGCTGAGAAAAGTTCTTAGATGTAACAGCACAGCAATGAGAAGGTTTGATTTAATAAAATGCTTATTTCTATTTGCAAAGAGTGCAGGCCTAATGCTTAGCTGGAGTAGGCTGGTATAGTTCCATTGAACTGGAGCTGCCAGCTTTAGGGATTTATTGATGATCTCAATACATTTGTGCTTTTATAAGACATCCCTGTAGATTTTTGTGTACTATTCCAGCTTTTACCTTCTGGTCCTTGCAGTTTTGCTTCTCTCAGAACAGGTTGCCATGTCCCTTTCATCTCTGATGGGAAAGTGAGGCTATTCCTCACAAAGATGGCAATTCCTAGGGCATAAACGTAGTTATCAGTCTCCTCTCTGATTCTTTCAGCACCCCTGAACTGAGATAACTGTAACACTGGCATAGAAGAAGACTGCTGCAATCCATATATGTCAGTGTATATGACACTCTCGAGGGGATGAGAGGATTCATCAGATACACGGTTGGCTGAAAACTGAAAGGAAAGGATCCAGAGACAACTAGCCCGATACATATCATGTCCTCTATTGTATCCTCCATGTCATCCCTTCCCAAAGCTATGGGCATAGGTATTGCCCTTAGAAACTTATTTACCACTGTGCTACAGACTATCTGTTGGCTGATAGGATTATGGTAAATTATTTTTCAAGCCTTGCACAAAAAATATAATTTTAAGTTCTCAAGACTCAGTCTTAAAGTTGGTAAAGAAAAAGGGAAAAATAATTTTACTCCAGTAAATTGAAGATTCTTCTTTATTTTCTTAATATGCTCTCTCATACACTATTGAAGGCACTGAAAGTGCTGGTTAGGGGTTTAGACCATGCATTTATTTCTCTCCTGTGTGTTTTCTAATGTCCCCTTTTATAGGAAAAACTCATCAGCAAAGTTATTATGCCACTTCATTGTAGACAAGACAAGTGATTCTGAGGTTTATTAATCCCTTGGGTAACCTAATGGCATATAGTATGTCCTCTAAAAATGGACATTGTAAAAATGAAAAAGTTTTGGCTTTCCCATGAGAAACACTGTTTCACTATCATGCTATCATTGAAAGGTTCAGGATCATGATAACTGTAAAAAAAGTGTCCTCGTGGGGATACGGCTCAGCAATTTATTTAGCACAACTTTTTATTTATAGTGATATACAGAGGAAAAACAAATATTCAGTATCTATGACGTCCCTTTGTGTATGGGTGCACACATATTGGAGGGGGACTAAAAGAGGAGAGAGTACAGGCTGCTATCTTGGTAACTCTCATATTGCTTGTTGAGGTGAGAAAATACGAGGCAATGTGAGTAATGAATGAATACCCAAGTGCATTTGTGTGTGCTATATATATGAATCTTTTGATTTGCCATGTTTATTTTTTGAGGAAAAGAAAGAAAAGGGATAAAAGAAAGCAAAAACACATGGAAAATTAGAATTATGCTGCTTTATCTGTAGTTTGGGCAACACTTCTGATATAGATAATTGATTTTACATTCTTATAAACATATATGAGCAAAGAAAAAAGGCCAGTTTTGTAGACTGCCAGTATTAAAAAATATACGAAAAATACTGGAACCTAAATCTACCACAACTCAAAAACTGATAGTTCTGCCAGCCTCACTGATAGCATTCTCCATGCCTTCTGCCCAGGGATGCTGTGGCTACTCCCTCCCTGGAGATGTTCAAGGCCAGGCTGGATGAGGCCTTGAGCGACCTGGAATAGTGGGAGGTGTCCCTGCCTATGGCAGGGGGTTGGAGCTGGATAATCTTTGAGGTGTCTTTCAACCTAAACCATTCTATGGTTCTATGTTTCCTCAATGACTAGTGCATGGACACATGTGCTTTCCTACCTCTTCCTGCCTGTAAGTGGCCCATATCCTTTGGGCTACATTAAAAAAAAAAAAATTAAAATAAACCTCTGTGCATAATAAACATACAGTCTTTAAATACCAGCTCTGGTCTCATCTTTGTACAATTTATAGCACCCTGCTTTTTGCTCAAAGTGATCATCTGCTCAGAAACAGTTTTAGAAATTAATTCCAGTGCAGACTGAAGATGAAAATCCTGCTCTGGTAGCCTTTGGGAACACTGCTTTCTGTTCTGATAAAACTCTCAAAAAAAAAAAAAAAATTTTACCTTTCTCCAACAGACACCATACATAAAGGATATGTGGAAGTATGTATCTTCCAAGTGTTTTATGAAATGCTGATAGATGTTTATGAAACATCTCTGTTAAATATATCTGTAATATATATGTATACGTCTTTTTACCTTCCTTTTGAGTTGTAAATGCTCAAGCTAAAAAAACTTCATAGCTAACATGAGTTTAAACACTTCTAAGATCAAGTTCTTTATTTGCTTGTGTATCTTCAAAATATGAGGAAAAAAAAAAAGAGTTCCTTCTGTGAAGGAACTGTCATACAGTAGTGAAATTTGTCCTGCATTTTTTTTTAAACTGGAAAGGTGGCTTACATCTGTTTTATAAGCATTGAACCCTCTCCTATTCAAAATCCTTTAAAACATGGTAATAATTTTTTTCTTGTTGAACCCTGCATGAAGGAATGCATATTTTTGGGAGGATCTTCCCAGAGAGGTGGTTGAGTCTCTGACCCTGGATGTATCTAAGGGTCATTTGGATGTGGTGCTTAGCGATATGCTTTAAGGTGAATCTTGTAGAGTAGGGTGAGTAGGGTTATAGGTTGCACTTGGTGATTCTGAGAGTCTTTTACAACTTGGATATTTCTGTGATATTTTAGTTTACCAAAGAAATATTATTGAATGTAGACTTTTATATAGTGCTATTGTAGGATTCTCTTAGAAGGCTATTTCATAAAACTGTATTCAGTATATATTGTAGTTTGCATATTTTTATGTTTGATGTTAAAAACAAATGTCTTATATGCTTTATTCAAGTGTTTGAGACAGTTCTTTACTTTTTTCCAGGAGTCATCTGGGAGATGCATGCAGCTTACCCAAGTCTTTTAAATTATTCACAGAAGTAATTTATTACTTCTTTTTCCAAAAGGAAACAGGAATCTTCCCCATTTATCAATCTGATTGCTTCTTTTTCTTTATTATTATTCCCTTGTTACACAGGTTTTTTAACTGCTATGAAGTATAAAGCTATTTTTATCACAAAGGAATATGCACAACGATATAAAACATATTTCAATTTGTTTATCCTTTTTTTTAGGATAAAGTACAATTACAATCTTTAAAGTATGCCCTAGTTGATATTATTCTTCCACAGAACTTTCAAGATATAGTTTCTGATAAAGACTCATTTAAATATTGTATCTTGGCTTTTTGCTGATTTCAGTGCTCTGCAAAATAGAGCTACTATTGTCAGTCATTGCTGTGTTGTTACCATATATTTTTATGCTCAATCTGTCTTTTCCACTTGTGATCATCTTAACTGAGCATTGAACCTTTACATTTTCATGAAACTGAACTTTCATGAACAGACCATCATCAATATTTGGGTTTTTTTTCATACTCTTGAATCTGGTGAAGTACTTAGCAAGGAGTATAATTTTCAGTGCTCTAAGCTGAGATGTTTGATGTGACAATTCACAGGAGTATTTTTTCTATTCCAAGCAAAACCAAACACTGAAGCCCTGAGGCAAATGTAAGTGCCCTCTAATGTTTGTAATACTGAAAAGCTGCCCACCTAAAGTTTGTACTTGCTTTATTCTGCAAAATTCTCCAGGTGGTAGAGAGGTTAAAAGAGTTTTTGCCACCACTAGCAGCATCCATTCTCCTCCCCAGCTGCTCTATGGTCATTACCCACATTCACAGACAATACTGCAGCTTTTCTCTAGCTTAGATCTAATGTCAGATGCTGAGCACTATTTGGAAATCCCTTGGTAGTTTCCATCTAAAACTGTAGCTGTGTGCCTGGCCAGTGGCCTGAAGTGGCACCAACAAATCCATGTGCTATTTTTTATGTTTGCATAAGACACATACTATGTTTATGTCAACCTTCAAAACCAAATAATCTCCTCTCTTTGTTCATTAGACAGATAACATTGCCTCAAACACACACTTGTGAAGTCTGTCTGTCTTTTTTTTGCTGGTTGTGGCTGACTTTTTTTTTTTTTTTTAAATCTAACTGGAAAGACTTCAGCCTTTTACAATGGTCTTTGTCAGATGTTATTTAAATCTTGTCTCAGACATCTTCCACTCTCCTTTCCTGTCCTTTCATAACTCAAGACTGACTGGTCAGAACAAAGAACAAAATGAGGAAAAGCAGCTCACGAATGTCATGCTGGTCACACTAATGATTGGTAGTGTGTGAATTAGTAGGTTGAGTCATAACAGCAAAATGGGGTACTGACCAAGACAGAAATGGGTTTCTGTTGTAGCCAAGTAGATTTTACCATTAAATATGTCCTAGGAGAGGCAAGTTCAGTATTGCTCAGGCAGCTACCTACAACTAAATTATGTGAAAAAAAAATTGATTTTGAGACATTTAGGCTGAACCTAAATGCAGAATTCTCAGCAGGTTCGTACAAGTGGGTTTGCTCATTTACCATCTTGCAATGCTATTTTCATAATAAATTAATTTATCTTAAGTATTTGTGTAAAAAAAAATAGATATTCAATTGTTTTTTATGTTTTGCTCTTTTATCAATTTGTAGTAGTTGATTTGCAGTATACATTTCTTGACACATAGTAAAATCTGCTCTGAGCAAGTGCTGTTCATTGTCACCGTAATAACACGGTAATAACAGATGTAAAATTGGTCAGTATATTTGAATAAATGTAGCAATATCTCCCTGATTCATTTCTTATTGAAAATAGACCTGGTATGTCAGTGCTATCCCCTTTCAGATTAATGCCTTCACATTTAAAAAAAAAACCTAAATATTTTTACTAAGTACAGACACAAAATCAAACTCTTTTTTTTTTTTTTTTTCCTTTTTTTGGAGGGGGAAGTAGAACAATCCTTGGAGCCTTCTGACTTGTTCAGGTTATTTCAAATACATTTTTATCTTTAGGAATTGTATTTCTTTTCTCCAAAGCCTCTGACAACATCTAATGGTGGAGACAGGTTTTTGCCCATGTCTTATTTTTGCCTTATTTTCACCACTCTCATTTCCTGCTGAATATCTGTTTAAGGGTCACAACTCCATCTCCCACTCTCCTTGGATCTTTACTTTGCTAGCTTGGAGTCTTTCTTCTTCTTACGGTTCAGTAAGGACTGAGGATCTATTCAGGTTAGCCTGTCACAATTGCTATTGTGGACATACAAAATTTTCATACTAAAATACAAGTGCTGTAGTAATACAAGAGGAATGAATTCATTGCTGTAGTACACACAGCTGTCCCTTAGCTCCTCCTCTTCAGTGTAACTGTGGCATATTAGCAGTAAACTGAAGGAGACTCCTAGGTTCAAAGACGGTTTCAATTATTTAACAATATAAGTTTATTAAATGATCTATTACTTCACATTGGTTTGTATTTTTCTGCCACCCTCATAAAATTCCTTTCTTCCTTACTTGCTAGATGAATGGCATGGTCTCTAAACCACAGTCAAATCTGTATTTCTCTCTCATTTTTTCTTCCTCAAATAATAGAAAGTACTTTGGACAGAAACATAGCTTTCAGAATTACACTTCAAAATTCTCAGGCTGTTGATATTTATTTACTATTAGTGAAGTTCCTTCATTAAACTTTTGAGAGTTTTCTTGTAAGTGTAAAAATACCTTTCTCAACTTTATTGAATCGCAGAAACTTATAACCATATGTATAAAGGCTATTGGAACTGTAGTTTCAGAATAATCCTTAAATAACAATACAGACCTTCTTAATCATACCTCTGCTTAAAATAGCCGTTTGTTAATAAAATAATTTTGTTCATCCAGAAAAAGCTCCAGTAATAGTATTAATCTCTGGAATGAGAGATACAAACTAACAATAAATATACAGAATCTGCAATGATTTTTGTTATTGCGCTGTTTAACATCTTTGTCAGTGATATGGTCAGTGAAACTGAGTGCACCCTCAAAAATTATGTGGATGACACCAAGCTGTGTGGTCCAGGTGATGTGATGGAAGAAAGGGATGCCATCCAGAGGGACTTGAACAGCTTTGGGAGGTGAGCCCAAGCCAACCTCATGAAGTTCAACAAGGCCAAGTGCAAGGTCCTCCACCTTGCTCAGGGCAATCCCAATAGGTTGGGTGAGGAGTGGTTCTTCCAGTTTTGAGGAGGACTTGAGGGTATCAGCTGATGAAAAACTCATCATGAGCTGGCAATGTGTGCTTGCACATGGAAAGTCAACCATATCCTGGGATGCAGCAAAAGAATTATGAACAGCAGGGTGAAGGATGTGATTTTCTCAATCTACTCTGCTCTTGCGAGATTCCATTCCTGGTGCCCCCAGCACAAGAGGGATATCTAAATGCTAGCAGAGAGCTGGAGCACCTCCCCTATGAGGACAGGCTGTTAGAGTTTGAGCTGTTCAGCCTAGAGAAAAGAAGACACCGGGCAGATCTTATAGCAGCCTTAGAGTACCCGAAAGGACCCTACAATAAATCTGCAAAGGGACTTTTTACAAGGGCTCATGAGGTTATGGATGCCGCCTCCCTGGAGCTGTCCAAAGCCAGATTGGATGAGGCCTTGAGCAACCTGTTGTAGTGAAAGGTTTTCCTACCCATGGTGGGAGGGTTAAAACCAGATGATCTTTACTATCTCTTCCAACCCAACCCACTGTAGGAAACTATGAACATCTGTGACTTCAAATTGATTTTGTAGGATCGCCAGTGGTTAGTAGGGCTTTTGTTAGATTACCTTTCTTTTTTTTTTCTTTTTTTTTTTTTTTAAGGTACATGAAAATATTATGAACAATTCTATGGTATTATTGATAAATCCTTTATTTTTAGAAATAACTAGAATTAATTAAACCTTCCAGAAATAAATATTTCTGAAATTCTAGGAAAAATGGCTGTCAAGGTTTGGAGGGCAGAGATTAAGAACATCTCTGTCCAGAGGAGCAAGATCTGTTCTTATGGATTCCCATGCTGCTGAATTAAGGTGCAAGCAAGACCATATGTCATCACAAACCTATTTATTAAAGGATAAAGTTGAACAAAACAGAGTAGGAGAGAGAAGGGTAGAGAGAGGGAGAAGGAACAATGGAGAAAAGAGAGGAGAGAAAAAGAGCAGGGAGAAAAAGAGCAAGAATTATATTACCATCATCTGGAAATGGCAGGGACAGGGGGCGGGAGAGACAGAGAAGTGTGTGAGATGTGCTTCCATGGAGTTCGTCAGTTGTTCTTCCTGGTGTTGTTCTGTGGGAGTTGTTCTTCCTGAAGTTGTTCTGTGGGAATTGTTGTTATCAGGCATTGCTCAGGTCTTTTTATACATTTTTTTAGTCCCAGTCTTAGATCCATGTCCTGGTGCAGCTCCCCAAGGAATCTCCCTGTGTGTTCTCATGCATTTACAGGAATCTGGTGGTGGCACTCAGGAGGGCCTCAGCCCCCTCCCTGTGCCGCTTACCTGTCCATACCCTGAATGCACATATTCCATAAGCCCTTTTTAGCTGATGTAATACATACGAATCCTGGGTATTCAAGCTGGGCTGAGGTCCAGGAAGGCCACTAAGGCACTGTATCTCTGTTGATTTGCATCCCTAAGCTTTCAGCCAGTCACCTGGGCTGAGTCCAGGAAGGTAGCAAAGGCAGTCTTTGTCTTCATTGATTTACATGAACAAGGGAGAGCCGATTTAGACTCTCACAATGGCTAAGGCAAAAGAAAAGAAGAGTGGGCTGGTCTATTAATCTTTATTTTGTTATTTAGCCTGATAGATTGTTTTAGCGTTTCAGTCAGTTGGTTGCAACTAATAATAGAAATCAAAGTCTATTAAAAACACAAAAAACCCACAGCACTTTGCTTAGTGGACTATCATCTGGACCATGAGAATAGCTAAAGTGACAGCTGCCTGTTCATTTCACAGCCCTTTGCTTTACAATTACATACTATGGATGGGAATATACTGGATGTTGTTCCCTTGCTCCTTTGCTAATAGGTGTAATTTGCAATTGGCCTTCATAAGTGGTTTGTTACCGGGTTGCAGGCTGGCTTTGATGTTTTTTCTTCTGGGAAAACAGATCCCTTTATGTGCTCATGGTCACTTTGTTTATTTGTGCCTAAAACTCCTCCAGCCCTTTCTTATTCTGCATCAAAACTTCTATGTAATAATATTGAATTTTCTGGTATTTTTTATTGTCTTGTGGTAACTATGAAGTAGGCTTATAAAAGGAGCAGCCCTCCTTCATTATGTGTTGTTTTCCTCTCTGCTCATCCCTTGCCACACCACAAAATAATAGTTTTAAGCATAGCTGCTAACAGGATCCAAAATTTGGTTTCTAAAGTCAGACAGTTTCTCTGTGCTAGTGAGCCTGGGTCAATTATTGTTCTGAACAATTTTGTCAAAACTAATATCCAAGTAGTTGAAGGTATTCTTTTAATGCTCATGATTCACTCTATTATGGAAACAGAAATAATCCCAAGTGACTGGCTGGGATTAGTCACGGCAATTACAGAGATTTCTAGGGATTAGTAAAGGTGAAAAATTTTGAAACATTCAATTGATTCATGCAGACATACTGAAATTTTAAAGAAGTCATTCTTAATGACAAGCATATGTACAAAATGAAGATCTGTATGTTCGTAATTTCCCAGAAAGAAACAACAACAACAACAAAAAAAGCAAATAGTTTGACCAAAATTTAAAGGGTAAAAGCAAAGACAGAGTACCAGGATTAGAGTCTATTTGAGATTAAAAGGTATTTCTGTTTCTGTTATGGTTTGGTTTTTGCTGGTTTTTTTTTATGAGCTTTGGTTATTCAGTTCTAAAGATCATAGTATTTAGTAATTCATGTACAGTTTTATGTACAAAGCAAGCTTGTTTGCCCTCTGTAGCATTTAACATTTTCATGAAATACGAATGGTGATCTTTATGAAAATCACAGAAATATTAATCCAGATATAGGGAAATTCACTTAGAGTTTTAAAAAATTAAACTACTTTCAGGTCACAGTGGTGCCAATAATGGCTTTACTGTAAGATATTCTGAATAATTTATAAGCATAAGAACGACATGCTGACATTTACCTAATCTAGCCTAAAAGATTAGGATCTAGTAGGAAACTTGATAATATGCATTAGCTATTTTTAATGAGGCGAGATTGAAGACCCTGCCCAAGAACACAGGACTCCTGAGTCATTCTGATATTAGGTGCTTGAACTCTGCCTGCATATGAATGCAGGTAATTATCCCTAACTCATAGAAGCAATGCTGTTGTTGACCTCATTGAGGTTACTAAAAAGGAACTCAAACCTTGTGGCGGAAACAAGGATTTTTGAGATAAAACTTGTGTTAATGTGTTCATTTGCAGCTTAGGCTTCCATTTAATGGTTGAAATTGTTGCCCGAGGTTGCAAGTGTGATCTTCAAGTGATGTGCTATAAACCTTCTAGCTTGCACCCATGAGTTTCTGGCTTCTTTAATTTGGTATGTGTGATTAGTCTGAGGTCTTCTTCCTTCTGCAACCTAGAAACTTCAATTAAAAAGGTAAGAGTGAAATGCAATGCATGTGGAGGTAGTTTGTTTCATGCATTCACACATTTTTGTTGTGTCTCTAATTATGGAAGATGGAGATTTTGTGGGGTGTGAACAGAGTATCTTTTATAAGCTTGAAATATCTTAAAATGTGTGTTGGTTNTTTTTATCTTCCTATTTTCTTGGAGATTTGCAGGATTTCATTCTTGGTAATTCTGTGTCTTTATCATAGTAATCTTTCCTGGTTACTTACTGTATCCTTTGCTTAAGTGCTGTATGACTTATTTTCATTTTTGTTCTCCTCTGTTGTTAATTAAGTTAAAACTAACACCTCAATTTCACAACAGTTTTTCTGTTTAAAACAGGTTTTCTCCTACTTTGTCCCTAATCAGAACAACTGAATGCTTGAAGGGAGAACAGTCTCAGCCTTTATAAAACTGGTTTTTATTTGGAAATTGTCAAAGCACAAAATACTGCCTGTGCTGCTATAATCCATGCAGAAGGAAGCAGATCTTGGCTCCAGGGAAGGCTGACCTATTTAATAGAAAGATTGGTTAGCCCAATGAAGCCATATTTTAAGCAGATTGAGGTTGCTGTGATCTGCAGGGATAGTGTGTTAGAACTAATAAGTTATTGCTGTACCCATGACACTTTCCAACCGATTGTTTTGTTTTAATTCCAGCAAAAGCCATGGAAAGTCCCCTAACAGTGTCTGTTGCTGACCTGCTGGGTTTATGGCCCCAGGTAGCCAAACACTTCAAGTTATTCATTTTGAAATATAGCACTAACAGCCTGGATGAAAGGAGAAAACTTTAAAATCACAAAGACTAAGAGAGTAGAAGAAAATGCTAGTTAAAATATCTTTTATTTCTTTTTTTTTTTCTTTCTTTCTTTCACACAGAGTAACAGAATAATTGCAATGTAGCCAAATCTATTATATGAAAATCAATTGTCTCTACAGCAGACAGCTGTTGCCTTCATGCTCCTATGGTGGTATCCTTTGTGTTACACATGTCCACTCATGGCATTCCTGGACTCCATTGAATTTGCCTTGAATATCACCATCTATGCAGTTCTTAAGTGCTACCCTATCTAGCCTGTATTTTATTTCCTGCCTTTTAAATAAGCATGAACTTAAAGGACTCAAACCCAGGAATGTAGCCACCTGGTAATGAACAAAAGTATAGCTATTAGAAGTTCTTTTCATGCCACCCCTTGAAAGTATGTACATTATTTCTGCTTCCTAGTTTAGAGACATAGCATTACCATGAAAATGTCTAAATTATTTAATTCACTCTGCTCAATCTTAAAAAAAAAAATTCTCATTCTGTCATTTCGTAAAAACTTTCATAAACTATATGAAAGAGCTACAGAAGCCATGATTGCTTTCTGAAACAGTTCTATTATTATTTAAAACCACTTTTCAAAAAAATTCTGGTTTTAAGTCAGTGATATAGTTTGTGGGCTTTTTTTTGTTGTTGTTTTGGTTTAGTTTTGTTTTTTTTTAACTGGAGTTGCAAGCAATTACATTTGTCATATGACAGTGCTATGTGAACCAGAGAAAAATTGTATAGAACAGTGGTGCTGTACCTAAATAGAAGTGCCACTTGAAATTATGCAAGGAATTGTGTCATTTTTAATCAAGGAAACCTTTAAGTATATGTGGCCATATAGAACACTGACTAATAAAATAGGGAATCTGTCTTTTTATTTCAGTATGGGATTTCCCTCCACCAGGGCTTGTCCAAGCTTCATGGGTTTGGCTGTTCTATCTAAAGAAGGGTGGAATATTCTCTACTATAATGATAACAGTAGATGATGGGGTTTTGAAGGTGTTAGTTTAATAGTGTAACTTTACCATGGATTAGATTTAATGTGGCATGATGAAAATAATGGTTAAGAAAAAGCAGAGCTTAACTGCCGTCATCAACAAACCACCAAAGAATCTTGATTTGCCAGTTTTCTTGTGTATTGTAACCAATTACATTTTATTAGCACATAATATCTGTTGGAATTATATCCTTGTGAGATATAATTGGGAGAAAAAGGATGGTAACTATGACATCATCTAGGAATATAAGTCTTCTAATCTAAAATCACAAAAAAGTTGTTTGAAGATATTAAAACTTAGTCTTTCCCATTTTGGTAGGTTTATTTCTATAAAACTTCTATTTTTTACATGATTTATGTAAATAAAATAAACGGAAGAGTTGTGGTGTGTCTCTGATAGTTACTCTACAATCTTGGAGACAACCTGTGTAACTTAAATGTTCCTTACTCAACAATAGTTCATCTGTGACCCATTAGAAGCCTTGGGGTATCTGTTCTTTTTAATTTTTGTCATGGTTCTCTGTCTGTCTAATCCTTCCTAGTGGAACCAATGTTATTTCAATTTTTGTTCCATGAAACTTAACAGCATCTCAGCCTTTGTAGGTTCCCCATTGTTGCATTACTGATACCCAGAAAGTCTCTCCTGCAATACATACAACATTCTACCAGTGATCTGATATTAAAAGCTTGATATGTTAAGATGAAAGACCCTGATATTCTCCTGTCTCAGAGCTGGGCATTATTGCTGGAACTATTTTACAAAATTACCTTTTGCTTCTGCTTTTTGTTGTCTCAATAAGGACTTGCTCTGACACAGATCAGTATTTAAGGCAATCAAATGGTTTAATTGTTCAAGGTGACAGGTGCAACAGATTTGGGATTGCTGGTGATAAATCACAGAATCACAAATGTTAGGGACTGGAAGATACCTTGAAAGATCATCTAGTCCGACACCCCCTGCCAGAGTAGGACCACCTGCAGCAGATCACACTGCATTGTATCCAGGTGGGTCTTGAATATTGCCAGAGATATTGTCTCTTGTCCTGCCATTGGGCATCACCAAGAAGAGCCTGGATCCACCCTCCTGGCACTCACCCTTTACATATTTATAAACATTAATGAGGTCATCTCTCAGTCTCCTCCTCTCCAAACTAAAGAGCCCCAGCACCTTTAGTCTCTTCTCATAAGGAAGATGTTCCACTCAATCATATTTGCAGCTCTGCAATGGACTCTCTCAAGAAATTCCCTGTCCTCCTTGAACTGAGTGGCCCAGATCTGGACACAATACTCCAGAGAGGAGAAAGAGAGGAGAACCTCTCTCGACCTATTAATCACCACCCTTTTAATACACCCCAGAATGGCATTGGCTTACTTGGCCACAAGAGCATGCTGCTGGTTCATGGTCAACCTTCCATCCACTAGGACCCCCAGGTCCTTTTCCCCTTCGCTACTCTCCAACAGGTCAGACACCAACCTATACCTGGGGCTGCTCTACACTTGTCCTTGTTGAATTTCATTAAATTTCTCCCCACCAAACTCTCCAGCCTGTCTAAGTCTCACTGAATGGCAGCACAACCCTCTGGTGTGGCAGCCACTCCACCAAGTTTGGTGTCATCAGCAAACTTGCTGACAGTGCACTTTGTGCTCTCATCCAAGTCGTTGGAATATTGAATAGAACTGTTCCCAGTATTGGCCTCTGAGGGACTGCATTAGATACAGACCTCCAACTAGTCTCCATCCCATTGACCACAATTCTTTGACTTCCACACTTCAACCAGTTCACATCCACTTCACTACTCAATCACCCAGACCACACTACCTCAGTTTAGCCAGAAGGATGCTGTGGGGATGTAAAATACTTTACTGCAATCAAGATAAACCACATCCACTGCTACACCATAATCTATCCACCTGGTTATGTCTTCATAAAAAGGCTATCAAGTTGGTCAAAAATTACTTCCCCTTGGGGAAACCAAGTTGGTTGCTCCTAATGACCAAGACTCTTGTCCTTAATATGCCTAAGAATAGTGCTAAGGAAAAGTTGCCCCATTACCTTTCCAGGGATGGAGGTGAGCCTGACCAGTCTATAATTATCTGTGTCCTTCTTATCCTTTTTAAGATTGGGGTGACATTTGCCTTCCTTCAGTCCCCAGGCACCTCTCCTGTCTGCCATTACTTACTAAAGATACTGGAGAGTGATCTGGAAATGATCTGCCAGCTCACTCGCAACCAATGGGTTCATGCCATCAGGGCCCATGGATTTATGGATGTTCAGTTTACATACCTTTTCCCTGTGACCAAGGAAACCTCCTCTTCTATCATGTCTTCCTCTTATACAAGGGGTCTGGGGCCATTGTCTCCCTGGTCTCCATCTTGTGGACCACTACAAGATGCACTGAATGCAATGTGATCTCAGTATTGATAAATCCTGGGTAATATCTGGCAAAGTCAGAGATTCACACCTTTGCTGTAGCCCTAATACAATAGAAATGTTAGCAAAGGTTGTGTCAGACCTAATAAACCCTGGATAACATTCTACACAGTCAGAGAGGCAAACCTTCACTATAGCTCTAACCATAATGCAGCCACTGGAGGTGCAATTCTCACCAAGAAAGGTATCCCTGTCTTAGATGGAGGAAAAGGAGTACAGCCTGTCAAGCATCCCTGTCTCTGTCTTCTCACCCCCGTCTCAGCTGCTGTTGCATCTGACTGTGGTGCTGGCACATGCTTCACCCCAACCTTGCTGACCCTGGTACCAGCACCAGTGGCACATGCACTCCCAAATGCCAGAGGCAGAACACTGAGTCGTCTGTCTGAGGGGGTTTATGCCCCAGCCCAAGTTGTTTCTGGCTTCTAAGTGATGTTTACAATTATTTGGGAAGGATTTGTGTAACACAGTCATATGTTTAGCATGTTCTTGTTTTCCTTCATTAGCATATTGAGGGGTATTAACTTAAATATTAAAATTACTATTAATTAGGCCAAGGGCCATGTTTGGGCATCCTAACCCTCAAAAATTGCCTTGAAGTTGAGCGTTTTTTATGTGAGCTCTGACCATAAGTTTTAGCCCAAACAGGACCAACTTATCTTGGTAAGGCTTGCTCACTTAGATCTTTGGCAGGCCAGCTGTGTGGATTTTCATTTAACACAAACACCTGCTGATTGTAAATTACCTTGGCCTTGAAGTGTAGTAAATCAACTTGCCCTCCTATCACATGGACACTAGGCAGTTTCATGAGAGTTTTGTTAGTAGACTGCATGTAAGTTTTCTATTTTAACTATATAGGTATTTCATAATTTCTATAATTTAAAAATTCTTTCTCTGAAATAAAGGATGTGATTTCATAAGAGGAAATATTTGGCAAAATGTAACTAACTGACAATAAATTTTTGGCTGAATGAGTGTTCTTGAGGGAAGGAAAGAAGTAGGCACAGTTAAGTATGTGACTGCTGGTGTGTAGATTCAGCTGCCTTTTTTTCCAAAGCAGAGAAGTAGTTAATTTACATTTATTATTGCCATGGAGAGTTTAAGTCCCTTTTGGCTGAGCTCCTAAAGTCTTTTTAGTGTTTGGAACCTATCTAATTTTCAAAGAAACCTTTAAATACATTCCTTTAAAAGAATCGTGATTCTTTTGTCAGATACAGACCTGTGTTGTATGAAAAATTAGAAATGTGTATGTACATCTCCAACTTGACTGCCTACTTTGCTTTAATCCATAGCATCTTCTCAATCATCAGCACTTATGTAACATCTTGAAGAGTTTTGCAAAAGAGGGAAAATTAAAGCAAAGCTAACTCAATCATGTTTAATTTGAACTTTGTCACAGAGCCTGAAGTTAACTTATGCAAGGAGTAGAATAGAGCTCTGAATATATTACTTCCCTTCTGCTCTTACTTTATGCCTTTTAGGTGAACAAAAAAAAATATCACAAGTAAGTGAAGGCTCTTGTTGTAAGAAAAAGGGAAAGACTGATCTTGTCGGGGTGGTATATTGCCAGGCTCAAGACTGGAGGTTGATGTCACTTCAGCTGTGCAATTCAATATTTATCCCTTTTTCAAGCCATCGTCAGACAGCAACTTGAGATTTATTTTTTATTTGCTGTGGAAAATAAAAAAAAAAATTAAGGAAATTGAATAGGAGTTAGGTATAGAGTTTGGAAGTGTTTTAAGGTACAGTTTTAAGTGCATATATCTAAAATAACATTCAATTTAGCACTTGCATGTTCCAACAGTATACAGCTGTCAAGTATGCAATTGTACTTAAACCCTCTTGGATCTGTCTACAGTGTTCCCATGAAATCAGTGTAACTACAATGATGTAAATTTAGACTGCACAAAATAAGACAGAGAAAAAAGCCTACTACAGGAATATGAAGGTGTTCTTGTCTAATTAGAGATTCAAAATTATGTTAAGGCAGCCAGTAATATTATGGCTCATCAACTTTAGATAAATTTTACCTCAAATATTGATCCTCTGTTATTGCCAAAAATAACTTCTTCATGTGCCCCAAATGATAAATTCTACTGTTTGGGTGTGCTGCTTCATTAAATGAAAAAAAGAAAATAGCCTCTGATAATGAACTGCATTGAACGTGCACAAGTTAGAAGTTTAATAAAATTTACAATAGACTTTGAGAGAGGATTTTCATCGCTTTTCCACACGAGCATGAGGCATGAATAAGCCTTAACTTTATTTTCTCCATTATTCTAGATCAGTCTAACATTATAGAAATGAAAGAAGATGCATCTTTATCCTGATAAATAATCAGTGTAGGTGTGCTGGTTTGTTTGTTGGTTTTGGGGATTTTTTGTAATGTGCTTTGGGCAAACATAATTCATACCTTGTGAAAGTCGCCTGGGTTATTAGCAGTTGCCACCTTATGTTGTATACATTGCTGTGAAATTTTGTGGTGCTCACATTCTGTATGGGGCATATGAGATGTAATATATGTAAATGAATTTATGCTTCTGTTAGCTCAGACTGCCTACGTAAATGCATCATCATCTTTAGAAGTTCTACTCATGTCTCAAGGTAATGAAGGTAACACGGTGACTGATTCCTTCTGTTCTTCTCTAATGTTCTCTTAAATACTTTTATACCTGACTTTTATATAGGTCTTACATGTAGTTGTATTCTGCTAGCATTTGAGGTGGTTTAGTAGTTACCTGCCCCCCCACCTTTGATATAATCCAGGCTAGATCTCAGAAACAGCTGGAAGGTGGTAAATGAAGCTTTGCATTTACAGCTATGCACAATATACAAGTAGATATTTACAATGTATAACAGATATTTACAGATATATACAGTGAAAAAGTAATACAGAAACACCACACCCCTCCCAGAGATCAAAATCCCTAAGAGGGGTTTTCTAATCACCCCTACCACCTTTCCCACATTCCTCAATCTTATCTCACCATCTGTTGATGCAGCAGATAGGCGGAGGTAGATCAGCCAGGGAGATTAGCAGTAGGACAGAAGTTAGTAGAATTATTAAGAATCGGCTAAAAAATGTAAGGAAACTGAGCCATGCAAGGAGAGCAGACACAGCCCAGAGAGGCCTGGAACATTCTGACTTATCTATATTTGGGTTACAACTCTTAAAACAATTTTTTTTTTCTTTCTCAGTAAAGCTGTGAATGAAGTGGCATCATGTATTTCCATTTCTCAGCCTATAGTATAATTTCTCACTCAAATTCTCCAGTTAGTTCAAACCAGCACAATCCACCCCTGTCTACTTCAGATTTTACTGAGAATTATCCATCTAATCTAAACAATATTTATAATAATGAATATTTACAAATTCAGTTTGTTCCAGATGTATCTTTGATGTAGGTGATACAAAAGCTCAGAAAACAGGAAGCAGTTTGTCTCCTCACAGATGAGGTGAGACCAGGGACTCCCAGGTGACACTGGATTCGTGCTCAAGTGTTGTAAATTCTGTTGTGCTGGATGCCAGGTAAAACCTAGAACAGAAGACTCCTAACACTCTGAATTTAACCTCTCACAACTAAGATTAGATTTATCTATGGAATACACTGTATTTGACCAGTCTCCTGCATTTGTGGCATGATCCGGAGATGAACTTTTGCCTTTAAACATCCAGTTTAGAACTGGCAATCTAGGAGCTAAAAGCAATTGTGACTCAGCTCCAATCACTTCAGAAGCTGCTTTCACTCCTTCATAGGCTGCTAGTACCTCTTTCTCTCTTGAGGTGTAATTTGCCTCTGAACCTCTGTATCCACGTCCCCAGAAACCAAGTGGACGGCCAGGTATTTCATTTGGAGCTTTCTGCCAAAAACTCCAAGTTGGACCATTGTCACTCGCAGCCGTGTACAGAATGTTTTTAATGTCCGGACCAGATTGTACAGGTCCCAAGCCTACAGCATGGACTATTTCTCGCTTTATCTGATCAAAGGCTGCTTGTTGTTCAAGTCCCCACTCAAAATGGTTTCTCTTACGAGTGACATTATGCATAGGTTTGACAATTTGACTGAATCCAGGAATGTGTAGTTTCCAGAACCCCACTGCACCCAAGAAAGATAGAGTGTCCTTTTTGTTTGTGGGAACTGCCATGGTGGAGACTTTGTTTATCACATCCTGTGGAATGTGATGGCAACCATCCTGCCACTGCACTCCCAGAAATTGAATTTCTCTGGAAGGTCCTTTGATCTTGTCTCTCTTTATGGCAAAGCCTGCTTACAACAGAATGTTAATTATTTTGTTACCTTTCTCAAAGACTTCCTCAGCAGTTTGGCCCCACACAATGATGTAATTGATGGATTGTATGTATTATGGAGCTTTACCTTTCTCCAGTGCATGGTGAAGCACTGAGTGACAGATCATTGAGCTGTGTTTCCATCCCTGAGGCAAATGATTGAACTGATACTGGATTCCTCTCCAGGTGAATGCAAATTGGGGTCTGCATTCCTTCGCTATGGGAATAGAGAAGAAAGCATTAGCAATGTCTATGGTAGCATACCATTTGGCTTCCTTCGATTCCAGCTTGTACTGGAGTTCCAGCATGTCAGGTACAGCTGCGCTCATGGGTGGAGTCACCTTGTTGAGGGCACGAAAGTCAACTGTCAGTCTCCAGTTACCATGAGGTTTGTGTACAGGCCAAATAAGACTGTTGAAAGGTGAATGAGCT
>VWZI01002967.1:37550-48558 GCA_013396835.1 Psilopogon haemacephalus | reverse complement strand
TCCTCTTTATAAGCTTCCATATTTAATTCACGGTATCTGGAAGCCAAGAAACATGAAGTGGTGTTTGCTTTAATGTCTGTACTTTGATCTGTCGATGAGTTACCCTCAAGACCAAAAGAAATGGCTTGCTCCAGGTAGCTCTGAACCCGAGGTAGCTTCTGCAGAGTGGAAAATCACCAAATGCAGAACAAACAACTCAACTGATGGCAGAGAAATAAATAGATAGATGAAAAAAAAAAACTCCGAACCCAAAACTATAAAGAAATTACTTTTCCTATAAAGAAAGCTTCATTTAATTGCAGACTAATCAAGGTCAAAGTAAAGCAAGTTGGTGTAAAAAGGTTTTGTTATTCAGAAATTAGAATCATAGAATGGTTTAGGTTGGAAGAGACCTCAAAGANCAACTGATGGCAGAGAAATAAATAGATAGATGAAAAAAAAAAACTCCGAACCCAAAACTATAAAGAAATTACTTTTCCTATAAAGAAAGCTTCATTTAATTGCAGACTAATCAAGGTCAAAGTAAAGCAAGTTGGTGTAAAAAGGTTTTGTTATTCAGAAATTAGAATCATAGAATGGTTTAGGTTGGAAGAGACCTCAAAGATCAGCCAGTTACAACCCCACTGTGCCATAGGCAGGGACACCTCCCACTAGAACAGGTCACTCAAGGCCTCATCCAACCTGGCCTTGAACACCTCCAGGGAGGGAGCAGCCACAACCTCCCTGGGCAACCTGTGCCAGTGTCTCACCACCCTCACTGTGAGGAACTTCCTGGACCCAAAAAAAATCTTTTCATGGAACCATCACAAATGTCCCAAAGGTTTCTTTCATGTGTTCAAAGAATTCTTTAAAGTCTATACCTCATTTTTTAATTGGTTGGTTGGTTTGTTTGTTTGTTTGTTTCAAGCATTGAATATCCAGTTTTTCTTTTGGAAAAATTCTTTAAGGCTGCACACTTACTGCACAGCTGAGGGCTTAGGCTGTGGAACAGGATGAGTAGGAAAAGGAAAAAAAAAAAAAAGAAAAGGAAAAAAAGAATAAAAGTAAAGTTGTGGAAAAAAGTGGGTGCAGAAGAACAGAAAGTCAGTAGCATCCCTGGGAGTTTAGGGCAGCTGACTGATGTGACCTCATTTGCTTGGGGAGTAAGTAGGAAATGAACAAATATCTCCAGGGTAAGATGCTTAATAGGACAATCTCACAAGCTGCCAGCCACAGAAGGTGTTGCAATGGCTATGACTTGAAGTTCATCAGATCTCCAGTGACCTGCACAGCATTGGAATTCAGAACACAAGAAATGGTTCCTAACACAAGAACGCAATGGATCTGGTTTAAATCTGCTCTAGGTTTGCTTCTCCCATACTGGTTTTTGTGATGTTACAGCAGGAAACTAGGTCTAATTTTAACTTCTGTGATATAAACATGAATCAAATCCCTGGTTTATGCTGTTGGGTTGTTTTTTGTTGTTGTTGTTGTAGTTGTTTAGTTTTTCTGGGGTTTTGTTTATTTACTTTGGGGTGTTTTTTGGTTGTTTGGTTGGTTTAGTTTGATTTTGGCTCACTTTTGGGTTTGTCTTTTTCAGAAGATTTTGTCTGTATTTTTTTTTTTTCTGTGTATACAGGCAAGTAGATGCTTTAATTTCATTCTAAAGGAGGAACAACATGCACATCAGTCTGCTGACTTCTAAAATTCAAACTACACATGTATCAACAGAACTAACTTCACAAGCAGGCAAAACCGAGTCTGTGCCAATGGTAATGAAACAACAAATGTTAAGGGAAATAGAAACACCTCAGACTAAATCTTCAATGTGCTGAGAAAAGTGAGGGCTGACCCCTTCACACTTACCTGGCCAGAAACTGCATTTTCACAAACAAAAGTTTCATAGTATTTAGGGAATTCTGGTGCATGATCATTGACATCCAGAACTTGGATATACACATTTGCTTCTGAAATTTTTTCAGGATTTCCTAATGGTTAAAAAGGAAAAAAAAAAAAAAGAAAAAAGAAAAAAGAAAATTTATAATCTCCTTTACGGAATTCTGTTACTCTTCCTCTTCTTTAACACTTCGAAATGTGAAGCTCTGAAAGAGAATTTCATCAATGCTTGCAAAATGTTTCTACCATTTCTAGATGCAGTGGAACTGCAGTGGAAACTCAAACCCTAGGCAAGGCAGAAAACTGAGACTGAATCTGGAATCACAGAGCTGTTCTACCTGCTGATTTCCAAACTCATAGATCCAATGAAGTCTGATTTCACCCAGGTGTGTCTAAGGCACTGCTGCTGACAGGCTTGATAGATTGAATTTATGCTTTTGTTTCAAGTATTGCTTTCACAACAGGTGTAATTCTTAGGCATTTTGTACTCACAGAAGCTGCAGTAGCTGTTTTTATACAAGTTTTTATTTTATTGCTGTGTGTATCTAAAGCCACTTTATTACTGTGGCTTTAGATATGAAAGTTGTATCAGTATGGCTTGTTCCTATACGAAAAGGAAAATAAACCCTGCTGATATAAGTCACTTTGTTTTCTGCATTTACTGCTTTTATGCAAGGTTATTGGTATAACTACCTCAGACAGTGAAAAAAAACAGGTCTAAATATACTAGTTTCATGGTACAAAACCTGAGTATAGACTTGGCTGATTAAAAAAAAAAAAAAAAACATGTCACATGAAAATGAGGGAAGTAAGATCTGCAGAATTCTCCTATAGAAACTGGCTGCTTCCGCTTTGGTAGAATCACAGAATGGCAGGGATTGGAAAGGACCTCCAAAGCTCATCCAGTCCAACCCTCTGCCAGAGCAGGATCACCTACACCAGATCACACAGGAACACATCCAGGCAGGTTTTGATTATCTCCAGAGAGGGAGACTCCACAACCCCCCCGGGCAACCCATTCCAGGGTTCTGTCACCCTCACAGAGGAAAAAATTCCTCCTCATGTTTAATTTAAACTTCCTATGCCTCAGCTTCCACCCATTGCCCCTTACCCTGTCATTGGCCATCACCCAGCAGAGCCTGGCTCCCACCTGCTGGCACTGACTCTTTACATACTTATAAACCTCTCAGTCTCCTCTTCTCCAAGCTAAAGAGCCTGAGCTCCCTCAGTCTCTTCTTGTAAGAGAGATCTTCTCGAGCAATTCTATGTCCCCCTTTAACTGCTGGCCCAGAACTGTACTCCGGATGCAGCCTCACCAGGGCAGAGTGCAGGGGCAGGAGAACCTCTCTCAACCTACTAATCACACAGGAGGTGTGCTCTTTGCTTGCTAAAAACGTTCTGGGTGGCTGGGCCCCAGGGGTTGTGGTGAATGAAGTTAAATCCGGATGGTGACTGGACACAACTGCTGCTCCCTAAAGCTCAACATTGGGTCCTGTAATCTTTAATAGCTTTATCAACAGTTTTGGTGAGGGACCTGAATGCACCTTCAGACGACACTGAATTGGGTTGGAGTCTTGATCTGCTTGAGGGATCTGGGCAAGCTGGAATGATGAGCTGAAGCCAGCACATGAGAGTCAATAAGGCCAAGTCTCGAGTCCTGCATATGGGTCACAACAATCCCAGGCTTGGAGGAGAGTGGCTGGAAAGCTGCCCAGCAGAAAAGCACCTAGAGGTGTTATTTGACAACCAGAAGAATATAAGCCAGCAGTGTGCCCATGTAGACAAGAAATCCAACAGCATCCTGGCCTCTGTCAGGAGTAGTGTGACAAGCAGGACCAGGACAATGATTGTCACTTGGTACTTGGCACTGGTGAGGCTGCGCCTCAAATACTGCGTTCAGTTTTGGTCCTCTCACTACAAGAAGAGTCTTAGGGAGCTTGAACATGTCCAACGAAGGACAGTGAAGCTGGTGAAAGGTCCAGAGCACAAGTTTTATTGATTGTCACTTGGTACTTGGCACTGGTGAGGCTGCACCTCAAATACTGTGTTCAGTTTTGGTCCTCTCACTACAAGAAGAGTATTAAGGAGCTGGAATATGTCCAAAGAAGGACAATGAAGCTGGTGAAGGGTCCAGAGCACAAGTTTTATAAGGAATGGCTGAAGGGACTGAGGTTGTTTTGCCTGGAAAAAAAGAAGACCCAGGGAAGACCTTATGACTCTCTGCAATTATGTGAAGGAAGGTTGTAGTGAGATGGGTCACAGCCTCTGTTTTCAAGTAACAAGTGATAGAACAAGAGGAAACTGCCTCAGATTGTGTCAGGAGAGTTTTAAATTGAGTATTAGGGGGGAAAAAACTTCATTGAAAGGGTTGTTAAGCATTGGAATAGGCTGCCCAGGGAAATGATGGAGTCTCTAACTTCTGAGGTGTAGGTGAGGTGCTCAGAGTCACAGTTCAGTAGTGGGCATGGCCGTGCTATGTTTGCAATTGAATCTGGTGTCCTTAAAGATCTTTTTCCAACCTAAATTTCTGAAATATTATCTCATTTTATGTGAAACACATCTGGGAAGCCTTTCACCTATCATCATATGAAATCCTCATTTCCATGGCATAGCTGTGAGAAATGCCTGACTTCCAATCCCCAACAATGTACTTTATTATTCCAGCAAGTAACAAGCTTCACTGCAACAGTAATAGTCACGTAAACTTGACCAAGTTGTTGGGTAAGGACTGTAATGGAACATTTTTCCAGTGAACAAAATAATCTTAAGACATGCCAGGAATACTAAATATCTATTAATCCAATTATCTATCAGTATCTTGGTCTGCTCTTTCTAAACCAGATGCATGCCACTCACAGGAGCATTCATTATAGTCAAAATACACCTCATGATGGATGCTTGTGTCACTGTTTCTGACCTCCTTAGAAATCCAACCGGGGATTTTCTTAAATTACTCATATGAATCTTTAAGAGGGAGAAAAAAAAAAGTTACTCCTTTTTGCCTTACTTTAAACTGTGTGGATTTGGTTGGTTCTCACATTGTTGGTTTTTTTTTAATGTATAATTCACTAGTTGCTTGGAGCAAACATTTGTTTTCTTGGATCTTACGGTATTTGTGCTGATCGCTTTGAGTCTTTTGCCAAAGGAAATAGCAACTACCACAGAGATAAAGGGCTTGATACTCAGCAGTTTCACATTGCTATTCCTTCCGTGACATCATTCGAGCTGTGCTAATTTACTGAAGTTTATGAACTGTCAGAGTCCTTTCAAAACGCTGCTTTTTGGATGGCGTTTCCCTTGCTACATTCCAACAGCTGTAATGATACAATAAGCAATGATAAAGTCCTCAGCTTACTTTTCTAAACGTAAAAAAGCAGCACACATCCTCTTTTAGAAATAATGCTGAACGTGTAGGACTTACCTAACCTCATAAATCAGATGTGTAGGGAAGAGATTTGGTGGATCAGCTTTGAGAGGAAAACTTTGTAACACCTATCATGGGGCAGAGAATAACTTTAGTGGCTTCAGTTGTGGACCCAGTGGCATGAGAAGGACCAAGCTGCCTTGCCCTATTCCTAGGGTGATAGGTTGGACTGGATGATGTTGGAGGTCTCTTCCAACCTGACCTATTCTATTCTATTCTATTCTATTCTATTCTATTCTATTCTATTCTATTCTATTCTGTTCTAAACTGCTTGTTCACAAATCTTATCATTCCTATGTTGGCTTTACAGCCTACTTTTTTCTTGCATGGACACTTAGGCAACAGCAACCTAGAGCTGCTCTTCACATCTGTTTCCATTCACCGAATAACCTTTTCAATTTATTTTTTGTAATGTTCTTGCATCTACTTATTTACTAGATTTGGGGGTTTGTTTTGTGGCTGCTTCATGGGTTTTGTTTTTTTTTTTTTCACCTCAATATATGGTGAAATGTCAAGGACTGTCATTTAACAAGGAATGCAATTTCTTGTGTTTCTTTTGGAAGATGAGAGTATAAGAGTTGATTTACTTTTTGTTTTCTCTGAAATCACAGGTGTTTCATTTTGGGATGGAGCAACACATTGCGAAGGCCCTCCTGGAATCAGTGTCTGGTGAATATTTAATGTAGATTTTGGGTTAAGCAGAGTGACTCCTTTGATTGCAATTGGGGAAGATGTTAGGAAACATTTGTTTCCTTTTTTTTATCCTTTGCACAGGAAAAGAGTTGTCAGAATTTGAACACTGCTTATTCATACCCTATGTGTGCCTAAAGATTCTTCAGTGAGCAGAAAATGGGTTTGTCATAATCTCCATGAGAGAGATGAGGACTTGAAAAACAAGGTCTGAGAGAACAGGATAACAAGTGCAATAGACTGGATCAGTGTGAAGAATGAAGATGATGTTTTAATTACTAGAGACTAAAATTAGTAACCTGCTTCTTTTGGAGGAGTGTGAAAAGAAAAGCAGTGACCATTTCTAGAGACAAAGTAGAGCTAAATCAGTACTTGTAGTGGATTAGGAAAGCTTGGCATTAGCATGAGCCACTAAAATCAAACTTGTAATAATAGTAACAATGGCTATTGTTATAATCATTTAAGCAAAACTAATTTCTTTACGTCCTAAAATAAATTGACATGAAATGATTTTATCTTTTTAGTGACTAAAGGGATATAAGTCTGTCAGCAAATGTATGTATGAGCCAAGTGATAATTAAATACTGAATGATCCATGATTTCAAAGAGCTGTAAGTTATGCAGTCTAGTAACTAACTACAAAAGGTCTTCCACATGATTCAGTGAGAAAATTTTTCTTGTCTCCCATGGGTAGTTTTGCTTATGAGTGGTCGGGAACTTTTCCACTAGGCATGTAGAAAAATGAGGATCAAAGCAAGCTCAAGGCAGTTGCTATCACTGGAAACTTTTGTTGGTCATCTGTAGTTCAAGGAGATATTTCTCTCCTTAATTAAATGATTGCAAGTCAATCTTCATCTGAGTCAGTAAATCAATGTTAAGTAAAGATGATGACTTAAGGATTTATTGCCTTCATGCTTGGCTAGAATATTCTTTATGCTTCAGCCTTGTACTAGGTGGAAGCTTACTGAAACCAGGTAAAAACTGATCAAAGGAAGTTTATTTCTCTTGACCTGACCCAGTTTAGGCATAAAGTGGAATACAACTCAACAGATTGTATGTTCTGCCTTTAAGCTGTAATGAATTAGGTCTACTTCTGGGTACTTTTAAACCATTTTACCTCCATGGCATGAGGATAGAATGATCCATAACAAAGTCTGAACCTTGTCATTTCAATAGAGGCAAAAGTTTTGTGTCTTTTATGAATGTCAGGACCTCAATAGACCTCTAAGGATGTTGCTTCTGCGGTGTAGTTTCACCATATATCTTAGCTGCAATGAATACCTTGTGTGGATGGCATTTTGATTTGGTTTCAGGGGAGCCACAATGTCATCTACCAAATGTCTCATGCACAGTGTATGTTACGTCTATATTTCAAGGCATAAAATTCTACTACTTCATAATATAAATCATTTCAGGTATGTGTAGACCAAGGTGACCTAACTTCAATGCTTTTCGATAGAGTATTACAGACAGTGACCATATCATCATTAAAGAAATAAAGAATGAGAATGCTAAGATAATAAAGGCTCCGCTTCTCCATAAAGAAATTCATTACTGTGAAAGACTCATTTTCTTTTGCTGCAAGAGACACTTGCTCATTTATAACATTTGGTTCTTTCCTATTTTATTGTTTAACTAAACAGAAAACTCCAGGACAAAGTCACCCTGCTGTGTTTCCATAGCACATGAGAAAAAACATGCCAGGGATCAATTTTGCCTACACCTGCCAGCTTCCCAATGAAAAGAGAAATAAATGCATGCTTAAAAATTCACAGAGAAGCTGAAAAGCAAGAAAATCCAATCAATTCTCAAATGAAAAATAATAGACTTCAATGGAAATTGACACCAACTATCCTGTATTAAACTTCTAGCAGTAATAAAAGACATGTATACAGGGAAGGCTCCCTTTAGGGTACAGTGCAGTTGTTGATTATGTGTCTAGTCTATTGCTTATACTATAGACTATACTATAGACTATATAGACTATACTATAGACTATATAGACTACAGTATAGACTATTATTATTTATACTATAAACTGAAGTCTGTAAATGTTAAATAGCACTTAAAATGAGATCACAGTTAAAAATAAATCAATCAAAAATCCCCACTAAAGCCAAGGCAAGAAAACCCCACCAAACAAACCACGCAAGCAAACCAAACCAACGCAACCAACCAACCGACCAAAACCATCACAAAATGCTTAAAAGTATTTGACAAGATTTGTCTGATTTCTTGATTGGACTCCAGTTTTATATGATTTTTGATCCTTTATGAGGATGAAGGTGAATTACTCTTAAGCACTATCCCAAAAACTCTTCTTAAATTACCTTACAAACCAGTAGCTGCTAATTTTCTAGAGCGTTGTCCCAGAGTCAGGGCAATCAGATCACCAAAAGTACAAACAGGCAATTTGCATTTTGACTTTCAAATTAGACTGACAGGTGAAATTTATATAAAGGGTGCTTCACAGGCGTAGTTGTCACTGAAGAGAAGCCTAACTGATTTAGGCCTTACATTCACAACTAATGAGCCACAAGTTTCATACTGGTGTTAAATTAGACCCTGGCTAATTTCACACTAGTCAAAAATCTGGCGTGAAATTAACCAGGGTCTAATTTAACATAAGATCTTGCACTCCAGGAGCAATTCATATGTTTCAGCGTAACTTGAAAGCCTCACAGTCTCCATCCTATTACAATCTCCTTTCTCTTTTCTTGTAAGGTCGTCTTTTATGAAAGAGCACAGGACCTTGGAGCTCAAATACGTTCTACTTCTATTTAACTAATCATTTTAATAATGCTTCTTAATGTAGCAAGCAACAGTAATATAATGAGAAAGGAGCATGTATTCTCACCTCCCCCCCCTCCCCCTAAAAGAAGGCATATTCAGAGGATAATTGCAGTTCACAGCATATAAAATGCAGCCTTCCTTAGATTTCTTACTCACTTGTTTCTGTGGCTGTAACAGTTATGTTGTGCCAAGAAGCTATCTCTCGGTCCAGAGGTTTAGTTGTAAAGATTGTTCCATTGTGCTCATCGATGCTGAACAATCTGTTTAAATGCATGCCCTGAACAATAGAGTACCTTAAAAAATAAAATTAAAAAAAAAAAAGAGTTAAGGAGATTCCCTAATACTGAAATGTTCTATCAGAAGCAAGGACACAGAAAGCTATTGTCAGCTGAGAAAACAGAACTGTGCATACATACATATCAATGTGTGCTGGAATAACTCAGAAATCATGAAAAGTGTACTCTTATAAACATTTAGAATTCACTGCTGCCAAGATCAAAGCTCTTCTTTCTATAAAACTAAATATGCCTCAGATCTATATTAATGTGAACTGAATCTGAAATGCATTATTCATGCTTACTTCTAAGTCAGGCTCACAGCAGGTGAATGGCTTCTTTGAAAAGAAACAGCGAAAGTGCCACTTGTGAAGTGAATAACACTAACAGCTAAGTGGAGGTGTAATGGCAAATCTATTTTATCATTGCTGACATGCTCTGACAGCGAGGGAATGGGCATTATACAGAAAGACAGACAACCATCTGTAATGAGGTGACACCTGGGCAGCACACAAAATCCTAACGCAGGAGATGGTTGCAAATGAGTTCAGTGTTCCTGAGCCTTCAGTGGAAAGGCTCTTGATGTCCAGGTGTGGACATGCACATGCAGCACACGTGCATACATACATACCATTCAAATTGTTAAAGTCTAACCACTGGTCACAGGCCAGAGATGGACTGAAAAAGACACCAGAGATATCGGTTCAAATGGAAAGGATATTTACTAGTATTTTTCATGACATATATATAAAAAAAAAAAATAGGGAAAAAAAGACTGAATGTCACAGTTCCCAGTAGAGTCTTTAGTATGGAAATAAAACCTGTTTTAAGAGTTGAAAGGTTCTTACCATTACAGTTTGCAACCATTCCCTCTTTTATTGTACCTTTAACTGTGCTTGACAAAGACATTCTATCTCCTGTAGGCACTTAGGGCTCCAGCTCAGATTTTGTGCCAGCACTTGGATGAGTCTCTAACTTGTTGTTTCTAGTCACATTTTGTCTGTTTTGAACATTGGTGAGAGGATAAATCAAGGAACCAACAAAACACAGTCAGTGAGAGTTTTTACCACTTGAGCTATGGATTTGACGTTTATAAACCTCTATTTTAGGGAATTACAATTCAATTTTGTCTTCCTTTTGTTGTTATGATTACATTGTTAAATGTAAGCATTCCTTCTCCTTTGCATCCAAAGGCATTTCAAGGTTTTATAACATTGATATTTTGTTTTCTTTGTCACTTTTGTTTGTTTCTATTCTGATTCTTGATGGATAATTATTAGGAAATTTATTCTGAATATTTTACTTTTTTTTTTTTTTTACCTTTTTCATATCATTATATTTTACAATCTTTTTTATCACGCAGTGAGGTTTCATTCTACGGTTATTTTTTACTTTGAAACCTGTGAGTCCACAAGGCAACACAGATGGCTCTCTACACATGCAGTTGTTACCATTTAATGATAACCATGGCGTCAATCAGACTCATATGCACGACACTGAGCCAAATAAACATCAAATGTGACACAATCTATTTTAAGGAAGCTCAGTGACGCAATATATGCATCACTCATTTGGGGACCATGCAGGCACATTCACTTTGTAGCAGGTTCCATCAAAGCATTTCAAACTAAGAAGGTCGTAGATATGCACTAGGTTAAAATGTTTCACAGGAGGTGTTGCAGTCACCTAGATAAAGCACAAAACAAGGCTTTTTTTGAGGCAGAGGGAAGAAAAGGAGGACAAGTATATTTTACTTATTTTTATTTAATTTAACCTATGACTAACTTACTAAATAAATTAATGCAAAATCATAAGATATAGCCTTGCTCTGATTAAACCTCTGAAGCTTAACTAGATATAGATATAGATATAGATATAGATATAGATATAGATATAGATATAGATATAGATATAGATATAGATATAGATATAGATATAGATATAGATATAG
>VWZI01002967.1:15915-37369 GCA_013396835.1 Psilopogon haemacephalus | reverse complement strand
TATATATATATATGTATATATGTGTTTGTCTGTATTCTATGATTCTATGACATTCTATGAATCTATTCCATGATTATATATATATATATATATATATATATTTCTTCTATTAAGAATCTAAGCACCACTAATTATTTTATGTCTCATCCATTTCTCCCTGTATCTTTGCTTGTCTAAATTGTGCAGTACACAGTCCCATCAAATAACTCAAGAAGCTGTTTTAATTACGAGCCTCGTGTTAAAGACTAATTACCTGTTTTTCTCCCTTAAGAAGCAGCAAAATTATTTTTCAAAATTAAAAGCCTGGGGGACTCTTTTCATATAACATCTCTGTGGGGCAGTCATGGTAGACGTAGGAAACTGATAAATTTTGGTCATGCTGAGCTGAGCAGATGCCAGTGGAGCTGTTCTCTGTCTCCCTCCCAGCAATGAGTCCATCTCTTCCTATCTCCAGAAGTTATTTGGAACAGACTGGAACTCCTCCAGGCACTTGCAGGTTTGGCTGTGGTACCCTAGCTCTGCTGTTAAGCACAGACTTTTCTGGGTCAATATTTAAAATATTAACCCACCTCAAAGTGTTTGCAAAGATGCACATCTGGGACTAGAGGTCAGAATTTAACCTAGTGTGCTGGTTTTGGGCTGGAAGAGTTACATTTCTTCTCAGTATCTATATAGTAGGCTATAGGCTGAAAACAGTGTTGATAATACAGAGATGTCTTCTAGGGAGTCCTGTTGGACAACAAATTATCCTTGTGCCCTTGTGTGCAGGAAGACCAATGGAATCCTGGGATGCATTAAGAAGAGTTTTTGCAGCAGATCAAGGAAGGTTCTCCTTTCCCTCTAGTCTGCCCTGGTGAGATCCCACCCTGAATATTGCATCCAATTCTGGGATCTGCAGTTCAGGAGGGACTGGGATCTACTTGAGAGAGTGCAGCAGATGGCTACAAGGATGATTAAGGGACTGGAGCACTGCTTAATGAGGAAAGACTGAGAGCCCTGGGACTGATTAGTCTAGAGAGAAGGCTGAGAGGGCATCTAATAAATGTCTATAAATATTTGAGGACTGGAGATCAAGAAGGAAGGGACAGAGACATCTTCTGCTCACTTGTGCCCTGGGATAGGACAAAGAGCAAGGTGCATAAACTACAGCACAGGGAGTTCCATCTCAACATGAGGAAGAACTTCTTTACTTAAAGGGTGACAGAGCACTGCAACAGGCCCACCAGAGAGGTTGTGGAGTCTCCGCTTTTGAAGACTTTCAAGACCCATCTGGATGTGTTTCTGTGTAGTCTGTCCTAGATTCTGTGGTCTTGCTCTGGCAAGGCAGTTGGACTTAATGATCTCCTTGGGTTCCTTCCAACATCCCATGATCCTGTGACTACTGCTGAGCAGTGCTTGCACAGTGTCAAGGCTCCTCAACCCACCCCACCAGTGAGAAAGCTGAGAGTTCACAAAAAGCTAGGAGGGGACATAGCTGGGACAACTGAACCCAAGTAAGCAATGGGGTATCCCCTAGCATATGATGTTATGCTCAGCAATACAACTGTGAGGGGCTGTCATTGCTCAAGATCTGCCTGAGTCAGCTGGTGCTTAGCCATTATTTTGGGGTTTCTTCCCATCACTTGTTTTTTTTGGGTTTTGATATGTTTGGGATTTTTTCACTTTATCTTAATTTCTTCTTTTCTTTTTTTATTATTAAATAATCATAATACCTCAGCCCACAGATTTTCTCACTTTTACTCTTGCAATTATCTTATAGCTCAGTTAATGTATCATAGGATCAGAGGACGATAGAGGTTGGAGGGGACCCAAAGAGATCATCAGGTTCAACCCTGCTGCCAGAGGAGGACCATACATGTCACAGAGGAATGCATTCAGATGAGACTTGAAAGCCTCAAGAGAAGAAGATTCCACAACCTCTCTGGGGAGCCTGTTCCAGTGCTCTGAGACCCCTGCAATAAAGAAGTTCTCCCTTGTGTTGATGTGGAACCTCCTGTGCTGCAGCTTCCATCCATTGCTCCTTGTCCTATCACAGGGAGCAAGTGAGAAGAGTAGGGAAGTGAGCAAGTGACTGTGGTCACCTGCCACAATACCTAGAATAACATAGGCTGCCACATTGAATCTTTAGCCAAGGAAAGAAGCAGAAATAGCAGTTGGAAATCCCACCTACATGTATATTGAGGCCTGTTCGTATTTTAAATTAGGTACCTGACTGGGCTGTCATCATTGTCTGGATCTCTAGCAGTTACCGCGCCCACCACTGAGCCACTCACAGCCTCTTCAGGAATCTCCATCAGGTAGTTTTCCATGGTGAAAACTGGAGGTTCATCAGCATCTTCCACGTCGATTTTGAGAATGGTTTTGTCTTCAAATGGTTCTTCTTGCAGAAAACGCTCATCAATGTATCTGTTTACGACTTTTGCTTCAATACTGTGTCTCCTCTTGCTCTCGTAATCCACTATCTGTTGGGAAAGAGATGTGGAATTGAAGAGGGATGGGGATTTCTTCACATTTGAACTAAATGGAGCTCAATAAGTGATGTTCAATTAAAACAAAGTACTGCTTCCCTGCCTTCTGCAATGTTTTAAGAAGTAGTTACTTCTCAGTTTGTTGGTTTTTTTTTAATTATTTGTTTTATGTTAAGAATAGTTTAAGCTATGCTGCTGTTGTTTGTTTTCACATATAGCCTGCTTTCAATATTTCAGTTAAACAAAAGAGATCCTCCTGTAGAATGTCATCCCTGAAAAAACCAATTTATTTTCCATTAGAACTTGTATTTCCAATGTAGGTATAACCTTAGCTATGCCTACATAAAGGAATGCAAATCAGTTAATCTGTAGGGGTTAGGCTAAGTGTGTTAACGTTTAGCATCTGAAGGAAATAAATTCCAGCAGGGAAGAATGGGAGTTTAATAAACATGTAGTTGTGAAATGATTTTTGATAGGCTTTCTCTTCTGCAGCTAAAAACAGACACACAAAACCAAGTCACTAATTAAAAAAAACCAAAAACAAACTAAATTAATAAACAGAAAAAACACCCCCCAGAACAAGCAAACAAACAAACAAACAAAACCACACAAAACACTTTCCTGAACTGCAATAAATCCAATTATAATACAAACAAACAAGGCTAAATTTATAGCATCCAGGATCCTGGATTTCACTACAGTCTCAGGCTCTGTCATCATTTCAGATGATGACCCTGAAATCTTCCTATGTGCTTCTAAAATAAATCACACAGTATCAAAGCCTCTTCCACATCTTAATACATGAACTGCTATATTTAGAAGTTGTTTTTTTTTTTTTTTCCCAAAGTTATGTCCTAATAAAAACTCCACTGTCAATCTAAAATTGTAGCTTCAGTTGAGTTTAACAGGAAGTGTTGGAAGTGAGGAACTATTGTGTACAAAACATTGATAAAATTTTACACGGGCTGCATGGAAGAGATTTTCTCACAATGCGATGCACTGCGCTGCACAGCTAGGAATAACATTAAGGTACTTCAGCAGTGTATTCAGCAGTAATAGGAAAGTATCAAAGCCAAACAAACAAACAAAAAAACAGAAAGAAAAATGTGGGTTTTCTTATCTCCCTAATACCCCAAATCACAAATCCTGAAGAGAAGGGCCACGAGGATGCTCAGAGGGCTGGAGCACCTCTTCTATGAGAACAGACTGAAAGAGTTGGGGCTGTTCAGTTCCAAGGAGGCTCTGAGATGACCTTATTGTGGCCTTCCAGTATCTGAAGGGGGCCAACAGAAAACCTGAGGAGGGACTTTTTTAGGCTTTCAGGCAGTGATAGGACTAGGGGGAATGGAGCAAAGCTGGAGGTGGGGAAATTCAGATTGGACGTGAGAAGGAAGTTCTTCACCATAAGGGTGGTGAGGCCCTGGAAGGGGTTGCCCAGGGGAGTAGTTGGGGCCAGATCCCTGGAGTTCTTTGAGGCTGGCAGAGGCTGTGGGCAGCCTGATCTAGGGTAGGGTGGCCCTGAGCATGGCAGGGGGGTTGGAACTGTCTGATCCTTGTGGTCCCATCCAACCCTGACTGATTCTATGATTCTAAGAAAGAAGAAAAAAATACAGTAGAACCCAAAGAAACAAGCTCTTTTTAAACATCCAGCTTGCTTGAGGAGGATCCTTCCAGTATTTAAAAAAAATGAGAAGGGTTCTGAGATCTCACCTTTTTGAGTAAGATAATTCCTTCTTGAGTCTCATTGTCAGTAATGATGTCAAAAAAATCTGAAGTGTCTCCTTCAATGGAATAGTTCATAGCTGCATTCTCCCCTATGTCACCATCTTCTGCAAAGACTTTGCCTACAGTGGTGCCCACAGGAGCCTCTTCAGAGACAGTCATATGGTAGAGTTCTAAAGAAAAAAAAAAATACTGACACAGTTTAGTGATTTGCCACTGTTAATAGCTGCTGAAGCTCTGGTGACCCAAGGCTCTCAGAAGCTTTTGTTAGGGAAATGGATTGAATACAGCAATGGCTAGACCTGAGGAGCAGGGGGTGGCAATCATTCTCCTCCTCAGTCTCATTTCAGCAGTGAATAAAAAGTTGGCCAAGGATAACCACTTCCCAACTGCGTGTTACCAGTCCTTCCTGGCAGCCCAGCTATCAACACCAACGTCTCCTACAAACTCCCTAGGCAGTGAAGTTTCTCTGAAAAGTTTATAGTATCTGTCTACAAAGAATAAAAAACAGGGGAGGAAAAAAAAAAAAAGGTGAGGAAAAATGGTACTGAATATCCCATTGCTAAGATTTTAGGCTTAAGTAGAGCAAACTATAAGCAAAGCAGTGTAGCAAGTTGTTTGTTTCCAAAGCCTAGCCATAAAACCAGCAAGTCTGGGGGCTTTTGTAAAGATAAGTTTGATTTTCTTCTTCATTTTTGAGCTTTAAATCTGTATGCTGATGATTAAAAAAAAAAAAAAATCCTGTTTTGAAAAGATCTATCACTCACCAGAGCTATGGAAGAGCCAAATTTCCTCAAGACTTCAACTCCTGTAAGTAGCCTATACTCACCTTGTTGAAATTTAGGTGGGTTGTCATTGACATCTGAAAGGTAGATGGTAACAGAGGCTGTTGCTGAAAGTGCCCCTGCCAGCCCAACCATATCTTTGGCTTGAATGATGACCAAATACTGATCTGCTGTTTCTCTGTCCATTCCGGAAGCCATTCTGATGACCCCTAAAATTGAAAAGTAGAAGATAATAGCACACAATAGTCCCATTTGTTTCCCCCAACATCTGTCCACCTAATATGGGTGTAAAATGCATCATTTGATACAGTTATGGAGGTGCATTCTAGATTATGCACATCACAGCTGTCCTAATTCTGGGAGCTAATACTCATGGCAACAACTACACTCTATGAAAGATCCATTCTGCATACCTTAAGTTCCGGGAAGTAAAATGCACCATATAGCTCCTTTAATATATAGAACCATATTTCTGCCCCAGAAATCAGGATTTTGGAAGTAGGCCACATGAGTGAGTCCAGAGGAGGACCACGAAGATGATTGGAGGGCTGGAGCAGCTCTGCTATGAGGACAGGCTACGAAAGTTGATGAACTGCAGCCTGGAGAACAGAAGGCTTCCAGGAGACTTTGGAGTGGCCTTCCAATATCTGAAGGGGCCTACAGGAAGGCTGGGGAGGGACTATGTAAAAGGACTTGTAGTGACAGAACAAGGAGGAATGAGTTTAAATTGGCAGAGGGAAGATTTAAATGGGATGTTAGGAGGAAGTTCTTTGCTGTGAGGGTAGTGAGTCACTGGCACAGGTTGCCCAGGGAGGTTGTGGCCGCTCCCTCCCTGGAGGGGTTCAAGGCCAGGTTGGATGAGGCCTTGAGTGACCTGTTCTACTGGGAGGTGTCCCTGCCTATGGCACAGTGGGGTTGGAACTGGATGATCTTTGAGCTCCCTTCCAACCTGAACCATTCTATGATCTCTCCAACACAGAGAGAAATGTCACATACTGAGTCATTGAACTGTTAACCCATATGTGTTCTTATCTCCATTTATTGAGTGGGGTGTTCAGAATCCAACTTTTTTCCTTTAGCAAAATATTTTTGTGAGTAATTTGAATTGTTGAAGAATTTTAGCTTCTTAGAAGAAAAGAAATATCCGCATCCCTGGAGTGGCTGGGACAAATCTCTTTTTGGTGGTCCGCAGCAATAAGACAAGGAGCAAGTGCTACAAGCTGGAACACAGAAGGTTTTGCTTCAGTGTGAGGAGAAACACCTTTATGGTGAGAGTGATGGAGCCCTGAAACAGCTGCCCAGAGAGGTTGTGGAGTCTCCTCCTCTGGAGACTTTCAAAACCTGCCTGGATATGTTCCTGTGCAAACTACCCTATGAGATCCTGCCTTGGCAGAAGGGTTGGACTCAATGATCTCTGGGAGGTCCTTTCTGAGCTCTAACATTCTGTGATTTTGTGATATTTGAGGTGAGGCTCAACAGAGCTCTGGGCAACATGATCTGCTGACTGCAGAGAAGGTTGGCATAGATGAGCTACAGAGATCCCTTCCGACCCAGACCATTCTGTGGTTCTATTTTAGATCTAGGAGCTAGGCAAAAGACGTGCAAGTACAGGGCGATAGCAGTTGGTCTTCGTGTCGAACTGAAGGAAGACATTTTTGCTTGAATCCACTTTATGTTAGTTTATGAATGCTTTCAAGTTACAAGACCCTTTGTAGTACCTGTCTTTGGCTCCACAGAGAAGTAGGGCTGTCCCTGAATGAGGCTGTAAACCAGACGGGCGCTATTCCCATAAGAAGGATCATCACCATCTGTGGCTGTTACCTGTATAACAGAAGTATCTCAAGGGGAAAAAAAAAAAATAAATATATATATATATAAAAATAAAAGGAGCAATGTTTATCTTCTTGTTCAAATTATCCCTTAATTACAAAACATAAACTTTTTTTTAAAAGCCTTTTAAACAGACGAGCTGTATTAGCAAACAGTCATGAAAATCTACAGGAGCCGACGCCACCTTCTGAAATTTATCATTAGAGAGGGAAACTGTTTGTGTTGCATTCAAATGATCAATTAAAATAAAAATAAATTGCGTGTGACTTTTCAGCCCCGCATTTATGTTGCTTGAAATACTGCGTGTCTTTCCCCCTAATTTCTGAGATGTGAATGGAGCAGCAAATTGTTTCTCCTCCCTGTGTATATCCATCAAAGTATTTTATGGAAGTTTCCCATGACAGTAAGAAAACACAGGCACTTTATCAGCAGTGGGCCCACTGGTGATAAGGAAATTAATTGTTTGCAAGCAAAGCAGTCAAGAAGTACAACAAAGGTCTGAGAACATTTTTTATCCCTGAGTCTTTACTGAGCCTCTCCCAGTGCAAGAGTGATGGCAGATTTCCCCAGTGCAAAACCACAGCAGAATCTGCAGAGCATGATTTCATCTCTAGATTGGAAGTTGGTTATAGTCTAGATACAAGATCGACAACAATCTCATGGGAACATCGGTGAAGATGGTCCTTTAAAAGAAAATATTCACCATAGCATCATTTTGCAAGTTAATCATTATTTTTGCCTTTTCTTTTTTCCTCACCTAGACTCTGCATCAGAGCACGAGTATCTGTTCTTTTGAGGCACAGCAGGAAGCTCCAAGCTACTGTCTAAAATCTTTCTGACATAGACTCACATGGTTGAACCTGTTTATCAGTATAGTTAATGCTGGAGGAGAAAAGAAGAAATGATGGAGTGCAAGGAGTTCAATCAGATTTGATAAAAACTCAGATTTCACACTGAAAATAATAGTAGTAGAAATAGTTCTGAGTTTTCTGTTAGTTCATTCATTTTGTTTTTAAATAGAAATGAGGAAGAGTTTCTCATGTATGAATATAATGACTGAAATATTTCAATTTGAATTTTCTGTCCATTTATTCAGCAGCACTTCAAGTCATTCCACAAAGTGGGTTATCTTCTCCTGGAGTGGAAGTACACTAAAGTGTAGTAATTGCCACTCTACTTTTGAGTTCTGTGTCCTTCAAAGTTTATCTACAACATGACATTTCTGACATTTAGATGCATATGAGGTGTTTGTATAGACCTATACCTACATACACTGCTCCATACTGCTCTGCAGAAATGATACAGAAAAAAGAGAAATTAATAAATGAATGAATCAATGAATCAAATGAATGAATCAATGAATCAAAGCACTTCAGTGCTTCAGGAATAACCATGTACTTTAACAAGACTGCAGGATAAAGGAGCTCTTCAGCTCCACAACTGTTAACCTCATATCAGGTGAGGTTTGTGGAAACTGTTCTAATACAGGAAATTGATCCTCTATGACAATTTAACATGACCAGAATGAGTTTGTTTTGAAAAAATATTGGAGTGTTAGTTAGGAAAGGATCAGGAACTATGAACGGTCCAATAGGTACAGCCTGTTATGTATGGACTTTGCAATTGGATTGTTTACAACACCACATCTAATAAATCAGGAATAAAATCCAACATAAATATGACCATGAAGTTATCATTATAGCTTTTGTATATCTCCTTTAAAAGCAGTTTTATTTTCTGCACAGTTGCTAACCATTAAATAGAAACATTGCATCTAAACCAGCATTTTCTGCTGGCCTGTTGACTTTTCCACAGCGTAGCATAAGGCAGAAGAATGGAATTTGTCCAGCTGGGCTCAGTGGGATGCAGCTGTTAGAGGTAAAGGAAAGTTGAGCAGGCAGGGGGCATTTAACTGAAGAGGGAGCTGACACAGAGGGAAGCATTAGTAGATCTTCTGCATTCTCAGGAGGAAGATTATTTTTAAACTGAGGTGGCAGGAGCTCATGTAAAGACAGGACTATCATGGCTTTCCAGTATCTGAAGGGGGTTTACCAAAAGCTGGGGATGGACTTCTTAGAATGCCAGGTACAGGACTTGGAGGAATGGAGCAAAGGTGGAGGTGGAGAGATTGAGACTGGATGTGAGGAAGAAATTCTTCACCATGAGAGTGGTGAGAGCCTGGAATGTGTTGGTCAGGGAGGTGGTTGTGGCCCTGTCCCTGGAGGTGTTTTTGTCCAGGCTGGCAGAGGCTGTGGGCAGCCTGCTCTAGGGTAGGGTGTCCCTGGGCATGGCAGGGGGGTTGGAACTGGCTGATCCTTGTGGTCCCTTCCAACCCTGACTGATTCTGTGATTCCATGATTTTTAGAACAAGTATTTCATGATCACCTATAACAACCTCTACATTAATATGGACTACATAATAACAAAGAGCACCCCCTAAACAAAAAAAACAATGAACCAAGTGACAAACCAATGAAACCCCAAACTCTTGACATCCCAGCTGTGATATGATATAATTGGCAGTCCAACCATCATAGAACGGCACCACACTTGTGTGAAGATGGATATCATAGCAGAGAGAAATCAATTAAATATGACTGGGGGCTTTCAAATGTGTAGAAATCAGTTAAATATGATTGGGAGCTTTCAAATGTGTTTTTGAGTGTAGAAGTCTGTGTGGCATGAATAAAAAGTTTAGCCCCAAATATGTGTTTTATGTAGATAGTAATGTCTTAAGCTGTATAATGACTGCGCTTACACAGCTTTTGCTTTTTATCAGCTGCATTAAAGGCAAACAACCTTTTGCTGATTGCTGCATAAGGTTTTCCTTTGTGTTTCTGCAATGCTGGTTTTACCCCTCTTAGGGCACAGAAAGCAGCCCAATAGACAATCTGCGGGACCATCAAACAATGAATGATGACAAATGGACGACAAACAGTTATTCTTTTTTCTAACTAGAGCTTGAAATCCATAGAAACATTACAAACTGATCTATGGCTGCATCTGACTCTTAACCATTCCATCAGCTGTGTTGCATTTGTACAATGGACACATATAACAATGTTATATGGAAACCATTTAATGTAAAATTATAGCAAATGCCTGAGGGAAAGCCAAAGCCCTGTGTTCACAGAAGAGAGTCCATTTGCTGGCACACTTTTCATTTGCTGTGACACTTGCATATGAAATCCTAATAAAATTTAGCATTGAAGGTAAAAGGGAGCTAAGAAAGAAATAAAACATACTCCAAACTGTTGGTGTATTAAGATATATATTTATTGACACTCGTGCCTAACTGAAGGCAGAAATATCTGTGCCTGTTTTCTGTTTCTTTGTTTTGGTTTGGGTTTTTCTGTGGTTCTCTGAGGCAAGTGTCTTGCTGTGAATTATTCTCTCCTTGCTTTCTTAGTTCCACACAAATTGTTTACTGAGACTGAACTGTTTTCCCAAGTACTTCACACGCTCCCTGAGCTTGTTTTCTGTGAGGAAATTGCTAGGAGATCTCAGGTCTAGCATCAGTGAGTTGAATTGCTGCTAGAGAATTCTGAAAGCCAAGTCCAAGTCTCTCTATTGCACTGTGTCATTTAAAAGCAGTCTGGTCTATATCCCTTGCTATACAGGAGGATGTTCTATTTTACCAAGGGGAAAGCACTGATATACTAACCTATTATATTGTATGCTACAAATTTGGGTTGGCTACTGCGAGGTTAGAAATTTTTTTTGTGAGCATTAATGCCTTGGGATGCACAGTAAAAAGTGGTTTGGCTGCAGAAATGCATCACCTACCCTTTGAGAACTTATGGAGAAAGATTTGAAGGTGCCAATAGACAAAAAGCTGGATATAGGATGTCAATGCCTGCTTCAGTCCTGAAGACCACCCACATCCTCAGCTTTATCCCAAAGGGTGTGGACAGCAGGTTGAGGTGGTTCTGCACTTCTGCTGCTCTCTAGTGAGACCCTAGTGCACCTGCAGTGCAGACACAAGTAATGTCTTCAAAACTAGAGTGAATCAACAAGATGTAAAGGCTGGACATGTCCTCTGAACAAGCAGCAAATCGTCTTAGAAAGTTATTTGACCTGAAACTCGGATGGAGAAGTCTTGAGACAAATAAGCCTGCCTGCTTGTGCTGGTGAAGAAACAATCATAGATGCATAAGCAAGCCGACTAGAAATCAAATTGATTAAAAGGGTGTCTGTTGCTGGCAGTGATAGTGAGCTGCTGCTTCCTAGCAGAAATTATCATACTAACTCCTCTTTTGGTTAAACCGCAGATATGAATATCCTTTTCTTGCAACTTCTATCCAAGCTAGCAGAAGAAGACAAAGTTTACAGCTCCCTGTGAAAGAGTCACTGAATCTGTTCCTAAAGTGCGAATGAAATATAATTTTTAGTATATTTTAGGATCACTGATGTTATTATGTTAATGACCTCATTAATTTGTAGAGACATAAGTAGCACAATATTTGAATTTTGTTTTAATACTATTTGCAACAACAACAACAAAAAACAACAAGCAGGTAAGTATTTAAATGATTACTGGGATTCTTTCTGCAGGATTTAAGGAACGCAGTGAAAGAGTCACTGAATCTGTTCCTAAAGTGCGAATGAAATATAATTTTTAGTATATTTTAGGATCACTGATGTTATTATGTTAATGACCTCATTAATTTGTAGAGACATAAGTAGCACAATATTTGAATTTTGTTTTAGTACTATTTGCAACAACAACAACAACAAACAACAAGCAGGTAAGTATTTAAATGATTACTGGGATTCTTTCTGCAGGATTTAAGGAACGCAGTTTTCCTTTAATTTTGAGGATAGATATTTGGAGATAGCAGTATCTACGACATGCTGGTTTATGTTAGTTACATTCACACCTTTTTATTTTTTTAAAAGGACTTGAATGTATGTGTATACACATGTGGGTACACATATTTTTGTACATTCACCTATATTTGACAGACACTAACTTCAACTCATATTTGTTGCACTAAGTTTCCACTTACACAGCAGATCCTGGCACATGTTTATTTGATTGTGTTGGGTTAGGAAAGAAGAGGGGCGGGGATTAAGTTATTCCTCTTGACAGTAAAGTTGTATTTCATATGCTTAGGAAATCATAAAGCAGTCCTTCACAGCACATCATCTAATCCATGAAAAGAGAAGCTGACTGGTGGGAAAGAAGCTTGGTGGTGTAACTAGGCAGGCATCGTACATGCTGTGAGGGCGGTTATCATATCAGCCCCACATCAACCTCATACCATTTGCGTTCTGAATCCATTACTTACAGGAAGGAAACTATCCTTATCTTTGAGGGGAGGAGGGAATAACCACAAGTGCCTTTTTCCAATCACAGTAAAAAAATCAGAGCTGAATATACGGGATATATCACACAGGCTCTAATAAAGTCATGTTTAATTATTAAGCAGTATCAGGATAAACTGAAAGATGCTGTTTGGTATTTTTCAATTCAGCTAAGCTTCTATTTTTGGCCTGAAAAGTCAGTTGAGGTCAGAGGACCTAAGAATTTACATGCATACTACTTTTTTGTTCAGCCTGAGGAGCTGACAGATTGTAATAATAATTGTACATTAAGCCATTTTGTAGAGACTAGGGTGCTACACTGATTGAAAAAGTAGTGAGACCTGGCAGCCTCAAAATCTTCTTTTTGGTATCCACTGGCTACAGCACTCTACCTATTTCAAATGGCAGTGCTGTATTTTTTAAACAGGTAGCAGTTTCCCCCCTGAAGCACTGATGGGAAAGATAGATCCCTCTAGATCTGAGCCAAGCATGCATCCAGTTCTGTAAAGGGACTTGGATACAGGCAGGCATCTGAATATTTAATGTTAAGCAGAGGTACATACAACCTTTACTTGAAGCCTATGCCTTGGCAAATTTCCAAGCTTGTCAGATAGTTTGCTTTCTGCTCATGAAAGACAGTCTGTAAAATATGCCATTAAGATTTTATATCAACATAGCTACCTAAAAAATAAATAAACAAAGAGATAGGGAAATAGTTTGGTTCACAGCATGTCGTACCTGCAGGTGACATCTCTGGAACAGTGACTACATAAGGTCCATCCAAGAACTGTGGTTCATGGTCATTGATATCTCGAACCTTGATAATAAATTCTGATTCAGGTTCCACAGGAAGCTGAGTTTTCCTGCTAATTGCTTGTGCTCTCAGCACATAGAAGGGTTTCTTCTCTCGATCCAGCTTTTGCATCGCGTAAATTTTGCCGTCACTTTCATTGATGATGAAAATGCTTCCAGCTCCCTCCCCAGTCAAAATGTATTTTAGGTTGCCATCCTGCTTCTGTAAATCTGATTTCAGCTGCAAGTGCAGAACAGAAAAAAAAAAAAAATAAACAAGCCACATTTTGAGAGAAACACAGTTTTGTGGTGTTCATTTTAGGCTTTGTGTGTCTTTGCTCTATAGAGAACCTTGTCGCTACTGAGCCTTCTTGGGTGCCTACTGTCACATTTTGAGCCAGTCATGGCTCACTTTAAAGCATTGAAATAACAAACATATAAATGGACGTTAAACCTGGCAAAAATGAAGCTTCAGCCACTCTGAAGTAAAGGCAACAAATGTATCTACTTTAGTTCACCAGTTTATCATCTTCCAGAACCTTCTGCTGAAAATGATGCTTAGGTCATTAAATTGTAGAATCGTAGGATCAGTCAGAGCTGGCAGGGACTACAAGGATCATCTAGTTCCAACCCCCTTGCCATGGGTGGGGACAGCCTACCCTAGATTAGGCTGGACAGAGCCTCATCCAGCCTGGCCTTAAACACCTCCAGGGATGTGGCCCCAATCACCCCCCATGAGTGGTATTATGCAAAGATTTATTACTAGAAGTGGCAAATATCCTTTGTAAGTTTTATATATATTTTTTTTTTCTGTGCTCAGCATTACTAAATGTAAATATGAGAGATGGTGTTCTCTTGCTGTTGAAAAATTGAAGAGCAGAGATAAAAAGCCATTCTGTGGTTTAAGCCTGTATTATTTATTCTGAAATAAATTGATGGACATTTTCCATTTCCTCTCAGGATGATCTGCAGCCTTTGTTGCCTTGCTAAGATGAACTTTATGATAATGATTCCTCTGATGAAGCTGAACCCTGGAGACCACTGCGGTCCAGATGCATTTGTTCCTGCCAGCAAAATACTTCTTTTAACAATATCTAAAAGTACTGTTTTAATAATAGTAACTTAATTTCTTAACACATCAGGCATGCAGAGTTGAATTTCATGGAAGCAATAATTTCTATTGTAGCATTAATTCTTTGATTTGTTTTATTTACTTTGGGTTTAGAACAAAAAGATGGCCAAATCTCTACAAACCTGGATTATTGAATAATTTAATTTAAAAAATTTAATTAAAATCTTCACACTGTTTCTTCTACTATGCAGTAGGTTTTAGGTGCAAATAATACATCTCTTTGTTGACTTTACTAATCTCACAGTTTTTCTTCATGTTTATTGACCTTGTGGCTGGCTCGGTGGAGGATATAAAGCTACAGAACAGGAAAGAAGTAACTAAGAAGTATAAAGGGCATATAGCCCTGCTGGATCTACTCAACATATTTTGTAATAGTTTCTGAGGTGGCAAATATCCTTCCAACTTTTCCCTGGAACAACATCCATGCCTTTGGAAGATTTTCATTATGCATAATTGTCTACCAGCATCAAATAGATAGTTTGTTCAGAATGTCAGTGGGACACTGCTCTCAGATACAAGGGAAAGTTTTGAGTTCATGCTCTTGTCAGAGTATTTAAGCCCCAATTTATACAGATTTTATTCCCTTTGACAGTACAAAAGAGAGAATTTCAAGGCTAGGAAGTTTAGAATCATTAAAGTAGTTGTGTGCAAAGCACAAAGCAGGTTCATCCCTTTATGAATGGCCTAATCAAACTCATTTTGACACCATCCAATTTGACATCTGGCTAAGGGTCACCACAAGTTTTTTTTTATCCGTAAATCTTGGTTTCTTTATCATGAACCCTATGGAATAGGAAATGTGATGAATATCTGGATTTTTAAATGAAGGTGGGGGTCACAGAGCACTGGCACAGGCTGCCTAGAGAGGTTGTGGAATCTCCTTCTCTGGAGACTTTCAAGACCTGTCTGGATGTGTTCCTGTGTGACCTGTGCTATATTCTACGGTCCTGCTCCAGCAGGGGTGTTGGTCTTGATGATCTATGGAGGTCCCTTCCAACCCCTAAAATCCTGTGGTCCTGTAGATGTGATCACAGAGTGTATCACACTCTTGGAGGCTGGAAGCTGCATGTCTCAGCCTGACTGTTTAACCACAACCTACGTTGAACGACTTCATGCAGAATCATTTATCTCCAGAATATTTTCATGTCCTTGACCATGTCAAATGAGCGATGTCTTACAGGTGACATTTGCTGAGAGTATACTTAAAGTTCTCAGTTTGCTTGTTTTATTAAGTCAGACAAAAAAAACGAGTGAAAGATCCTTCACTATAAATAACTGAGAACAAGAATTTATGTACTTGCCTTCACAGTCTTCCATTGGAGTGTTGATGGATACATTCTCTTTCGTATATATGATAATGGATTTATGAGTCTATGTTAAATGAAATCTGAAGATGGAGCTGTGAATATGACTGCAAGAGACTGTCTACCTCTGTATTTTTGTTGATGCAGTTACAAAGTATTTGTCTGCTGATCATAGACTATTACTTCATTTACATTGCAGTGCATACTCTGCTCAATAAAAATGCACAGGTAAATATGTCTGGTTCAATAATTATTAGTCTGCACTAAGTTAACTATAATATGTAATAAAAATTCCCTGTAGTTTACCTGTGAGAACTAGAAGGGCAAGGTGATGAATTTTTTTGTGAAACAGTATGGCAATATATGACTTTTTAAAAGTTTCTTTACAGTTATGGGAAATGTAATAACAATTAAAAAATGAGTATGTCTACACTTGTTCTTTCCAAAGTGAGACATCACACTTCCCTAGTAGGTAGTTCAGAGGGGCTGTGAAAAAGTAATTAATGAATTTTGAGCACTTCACCCTTTGGGCCCAATTAAATTTTAGTGCTAGTTAATTAGCAGTGAAACTTATTTTGGTTCATTCATCTAGAAAGTGCCTTAAAGAAAAAGGAAACGAGATCTCAAGATTGGAATAGGAAAATAATAATAATTAATAGTTATAATAACACACCAAAAAAAAAAAAAAAAAGGCAGAGAGATGGAAAAGGGAACACATAAAGCCTCATCAAGACAGTTATTTTAAAGTGTGTTTTTTTAAAAAGGAGGGTGAAAAATAATTGCTCATTGTGCTAAACCTACGTTAATCTAATGAAGCATGTAGATTCCTGTAGTTTCTCAGTGGTAAAAGGATTTAGTATTAATCTGCTTCATTAAAAATTAATGAGGGGTAAATCAGCTGCTACTTAGTGCAATAGAAAATCATGCTAAATACTGTTTGTAAACTGTGCTGCACTCAGAATGGCTGCTTTGATGCGGTGCCAAAAATAGCACCAGCAAATTGCCAGATGTTGATAAATGAGTCCTCAAATTTCATTCAGAAGACTGAAAGAAACTTCTTAGCTTGATAGATTCATCTGCTGTGTACGGAATTGCAAAGTTTCCCTAACAGCAGACCTAGGTGGAGGAAGGTCCTTGTTGCTGTAATGACCTCCAGCTCTTGGAGTGCTGTGACTTGAAGTCAGGCTATAGGACAGGAAGGATGCAGTGCTGCTCCCTGAACTGCTTTTTCTTCCTTTCTCAACATTTTGAGATCACTGGAGCTGCTTGATCTTCCAAGTCAAGATTGTAAACTGCTAATTAGAGTAGCAAGTCTAACCTCATTTTGTTCATAGAATCATAGAGTCGAACAGGTTGGAAGAGACCTCCAAGATCATCCAGAACAAACTATCACCCAGCCCTATGCAATGGCACTAGGTGCTCCATCTAGGCTTTTCTTGAACACCTTCAGGGATGGCAACTCCATCACCTCCCTGGGCCACCCATTCCAGTGGCAAATCACCCTCTCTGTGAAGAATTTCCTCCTGATATCCAGTCTCCCCTGGCACAACTTGAGACTGTGTCCCCTCGTTGTGTTGCTGGTTGCCTGGGAGACGAGACAGACCCCCACTTGGCTACAATCTCCCTTTGGGTAGTTGTAGACAGCAATGAGTTTGCTCTTCAGCCTCGAGGTTCTTGAATCCTTACTCATCATACCTGTCCAACATACACAGGCACTGTTGATGTCTGTTCCTCTGTCACAGAAAGAGGCTCCCATACCCAGCTACGTTTCACTCTTTGAACTGCTGTGGAAGTCCAATCTGTGTTTTGAATGCTGTCATTCTGCGTGCTTGTAGAGCAAGGCCAAAGTTGCACCACCACCAGGATGAGGGATAGCCACGTGGAACAATTCATGCTGGGCCCTTCTTTTAGACAATTTTCATCTGTGGAAGAGGAGGGGAAAAAAAACCCAAACCTAAACAAACAAAGAACAAAAAGTCGAACAAAGCTCTGTGACAAAGCATCACTGTTCCCTTTCCACTTTTACACATTGATTCTGTGCTAATGTAAGAGCTCATTTGCAGTGTTACAACCTCCCTCCTCTCCCCAAAAGGAAAGAGCTGAAACAAAGGCTGCTTCTGATTAAAACAGAGATTCTCTTAGACGGCTCTGCAACGAAAGTCTAGTGCTCAGCCTTCCTTCATGATTTTCCTTTTCCAGGGACTTTTTTATTCAAAACTGGAAAATCACCCTTCAATTAATTCATCTTCCAAATTAAGCTGGGTAATTGTATTGTGTAGCCTAGGTATAATTTGGCTAGAATAATTGTATGGTTCTGCTTAGACAGGGCTCATTTTGAGCTGCAGTCACAGAACTGCCTGAAGGGTGACTGTCTAGCCTTAGTGGTCCTGATGACTGGCAGCTGAAACAGAGCAGTGCAGATAATTTTGTTTAACCTCTTCCTTCCCTCTTTTCCAGCTCAGGGAAATGCCTGCAAGAAATGCCAAATGTGGTGGGTTAAGAACTATCCCCTACATCCCACCCTCCCTCACCACCCCGCAACCACTGAAATTTCTCAGACCAGCTCAGATGGCTTGGAAGTAAGATAAAGCTCTATTTACAGCAAGGCAAATTTTAAAGCATATATAAACAACATATTTACAAATAATACTGAAATCCAAATTCCCTGGACAATTATTTCTTTCCTTCCAGCAATTTTACATGGAATCACAAAATCACGGAATCACAAAATCATAGAATCATATAATCAGGATCAGTCAGGGTTGGAAGGGACCACAAGGATCATTTAGTTCCAGCCAGAATATGACTGTGCTGGTCTACTGGTGGCCACCTTTTAGCAGTTCACTCAGTTTAGCAGTTATCCATCAGCAATAAACGACTTAGAGAGAGTAATTAATATTTTGGTCCATGTCAGCATCTTCTCTTTACTAATTTATGTTACTTGCCTGTGATACACAGATTCAATTGTCATGTCTCGGGCAAATTAGAAGGCAATAACTGCTTTTAGATTCTGACACGTTGCACACTTCCATATGTATAAATAGACTTTAGCTTGAAAATAGAGAGGGTAAACAAATTATTGTAAAAAGCCCATAAAGCTACACAATGGAATTAAGAGTTGTATGTATTTCTGGGTTCATCCTCTCTGCTCTATCAGCCGTGCTCAATTGGCCTTTGCTTTCAAGACCTTTCAAAACACATTTACTTCCAAAGCCCTCCTACTCATTTGGCACTGGGACACTGCCTCCAGCCTCTGGTCAGCACATGTTGCCATTCTTAATAAATCCAATTGTTGGATTTATGGTGAAACAGCCACCTTCTGTCTGCTCCACAGACCGTAACTCTCTCTCAAAAGCAGCTCTCTTTAAAATATCTGGAAACTAATTTATTAGTCCCTTCTCTTTTTCTAGCCTTTCCATTAAAATTTGCAATTTCAGTGCTACCTACCTAACAAGGAAAAAAAAAAAAAAAAAGTGTTCACAGTGCTTAAAGTGATTCTATGCTGACACTGTTGCCTATCACAGCAACCAGGATTGTCTTGTTATTCTCTTGTACTCCTCTGTCTTTCCCTATCCATCAGTTGTCTCTTGTTTTATCCTCAATTTGCAAGATCTCTGTAAATTAAATGACCTTGTACTCTGTGTTATAACTGTAACGTAGGGCAACAGGAAGGATTAGCAGAAGCACAGAGTTTATGCATGCTGCACTAAATGATAATATTTAATGGAGTGGGAAAAAAAAAAAATATATTTTCAGAGAGCTATCACTAATGATTTCCCAAGGGAGTGAGCGAAATATGAACCATTGCTCTCCTGTCCTGTTACAGGGAAGTACATCTCTGTCACCTGCCTTGGCTTGCAATAATAGACTGGTACTTAGAATAAGTAGTGATAGGACAGGTAGTGATAGGACTCAGGTAGTGATAGGAGTGGGGAAAACATACTAAAATATTAAAAAACACCCCACGAAACAATAGGAATTCAGAACAAAGTCAGACTACCAGCACACCTGAAAGCAATATCCAATATCCAGTTTCAAGTCATGATAGGATCTCTTGCTGTTGTTTCTGGAATAAAGCTAACAATGGGCTCTGCAACTTTGTGCCAAAAATGTAAATGTGTTCCTATTTTGCAGGAAACTCATTATTTTCATCGGACATAAAAGGAAGATTCCCCTTTAGAAGCTGCAGCCTACCTGTTACAACTACAACTGGTACTCTCATTACTTTATTAATCGAATCACAGAATCAGTCAGGGTTGGAAAGGACCAAAAGGATCATCTAGTTCCAATCGCCCTGACATGGGCAGGGACACCTCACACTAGATCAGGCTGTCCAGAGACTCCTCCAGCCTGGCCTTAAACACCTCCAGGGATGAGGCTTCCACCATCTCCCAGGGCAACCCCTTCCAGGCTATCACCACCCTGAAGAACTTCTTCCTAACATGCAGTCTGAATCTACCCATTTTCAGTTGTATTCCTTCCATTCCCCTCAGTCCTATTGCTACCTGACAGCCCAAATCCCTCCCCAACTTTCTAGTAGTTCCTTTAAGGTATTGAAAGGCCACAATAAGTTCATCTCAAAGCCTTCTCCTCTCCAGACTGAACAGCCCCGTCTCTCTCAGTCTCTCCTCATAGCAGAGCAGCTCCAGCCTTCTGATCATCATTGTGGCCCTTCTCTGGACACCTTCCAGCACCTCCACATGCCTGTTGTAATAGTGGCTCCAGAACTGGACACTACTCCAGGTGGGGTCTCAGCAGTATTGAGTAGAGGGGCAGGATCACTTCCCTCACCTTGCTGCCCACACCTCTCTTGCTGCAGCCCAGGATCTGGTTGGCTTTCTGGGCTACAAGAGCACACTGACGCCTCTTATTTAACTTCTTGTCTACCAGCACCCCTATCTCTTTTGCCGAGGAGAGGCTGAGAGACCTGAAGAAGACTGTGAGAAAATCTTGTCAATGCTTGTCAGTATCCAAAGGGCAAGTGTCATGAGGATTGGGCTGGATGTTTTTCAGTGGTGTCCAATTGATAGGACAAGGGACACCAGGCACAAATTGGAACACAGGAAGTTCCATCTGAACAAGAGGGGAAAATTATTCCCAATGAGCATAACAAAGGACTGGAAAGGCTTCCTAGAGATGTTATGGAGTCTTTTTTTCTGTAGAGATTCCAAACCTGCCTGGACATGATCCTGTGCAAACAGCTTTAGCAGGAGTATTAGACTAGATGATCTCCAGGGGGCCCTTCTGGCACTTACCCCTCTTTGAGTCCTAATCCCATTCTTTATGCTTGTAAGCATCATATGGAGGCTGATAATATTTTTTTACAGGTTGAGTGTGTTGAAAATTCTTTGTTACCATTATCACTGATTTTTAGCTGTGAGTTGATCCTTTGCATCCAGTGTCAAAATTATTCTATGTATGTATTCATTTATTTATTTATTTATATGATCTTAGTTTTCTATCCTTCTTGTACTTTAAGTATTTGATTTGTATCTCCCAGGAAATGGTACACTAACCTTCCAAGGAATACATATGGCACATGCACCTCCAACTATGCTGCATTCCCTGCCCTCTGGTTCCACTGATAGCTACCCCCACAGACTGGCACAGAAGTCACTATTGTGGCGGTAACGTGGAACTCAGTTCATAAAAAGCAACAGTGGGAGGAAAGGAATTAAATTTGCAGGAATTTATTTCACTCTTTGAACATTCTTTACTGAATATCACAGTTGGAGGCTGCACACATATATTATGTGATTGATTGATTGATTGATTGATTGATTTTTTTTCTTTCTGAATGGGTATACTTGATATCAGCCTTGCTTTAAGTCAAGTCACCTCTTCCATAATATCTCTCATCTTATGCTTATCTGCTTGGTTTCTTTTTATAGTTAGTTTAGTGGTTAATCTTGGTTTAGTTTTAGCTGTTACTTGTATTACAGGATCACAGGATGTAAGAGGTTGGAAGGGACCTCAGTAGTTCATTGCATCCAACCTCCAATATTATATTTATATTCTTATATAATATTAATAATTTAATTTTATATTCACATTGTTACATAATATTGATGTTTCATATTATATTTATATTCTTATATTTAATTTATATTGTTA
>VWZI01002967.1:0-15870 GCA_013396835.1 Psilopogon haemacephalus | reverse complement strand
CACAAATATTTTAATTATTTTTTTTTTTTTTTTACTTTCTGGTCTTTCAGGCACGTTTTTCTTTGTTCCAACCAAGTTGGGCAGCTGCCTCTATCAATCTGCCGAACAATTTATCCCCTGGCTATCAAAATAAGCATCTAAAATGTAATTATACCTTCAGTCAATTAATTAGAGCTCTATCAACAACGATCTTGCCAGCTTGTTGCATGAGTAGCTATTCTGAAAGCTGTTGCTTAACTGTGAGAAGTGTCTTGATGTGTTGTTTGACCAAATTATTTGGACTGGTAGTGCATATTAACACAGGATAGCTGCATTTGTCCCTGCCAGTGGCACAGCATTTCACATACGTATAGAGTAACTGCTCTAAATTTCACTTCATTCTAATTGGTACATTATTTCCTTGGTTCTGTTGATACGCTGTTGTATCATCAAGGAAGGCCTTCAAACTGTTATATAGAATTGAAAGTGTAATTATCTGTCAGTTAGACATAGTCAAAAGAGCTTTAGAGAGAAATTAATTTGCTAGTTTGATTTAGTGCCTTTAAGTCGGTGGATTTTAATTAGCATGGAGCTTACAGAAATGCTGCCAATCCTGTTGTTTTGTAATGATGTACTGATTGTCTTTCCAGGTAGTATAATAACTGATCCCAGTATTTTACCAGAATATCTGTGGTGCTGTAATAAAATTCCAGATGACAAACCCCTGAGTCTTCAAACTATAACAAGCAGCACCAAGGAGTTTGTCCATAATGGAGATTCAAAGTAATCAAAACTTCACCTTCTTGCAATGAGGAAAAATAAAGTAGAAATGAAGTAGAAATATCTGCACCTCTTGTCCAAACTCAAAACAGACCAGCACCAAACTAAATGAAAATTAGAAGTATATTGTGCATAAAATTTACTTACCTTTCTGCAACTAATTTTGTACCATTACCTCCATCAATTTTCTTAAGTGGAAAAAACTCCAGAATCTCATGCAGAGATGATTCATATTTGGAGAGCTAACAGCTCCCAGGTTCCTCTGTTTCTTTTCAATAAGAATGGATAAAGGTGAAATAACAATTTCCTGACTAGATTTTCTGAATAAAGAAACAAAGTTACAAGGTATAGTGTAAAACACAAACCAAACTCAAAACCAACCAGCACCAAACTAAGCAAAAATTAGAAGTATATTGTGGGTAAAATTTACTTCTGGTTTACTTCCTGCAACTGATTTTGTACCATTGCCTCTTTCAATTTTCTAAATGGAAGCAACTCCCTAATAGCTAATATTTGACCTTGGAAACTTGTCTGTAAAAATTAGACACTTAAGGTGTTTGTTTGACAAAATATGACCTGGACTGTTCCTGTCATTAACATGTCAGTAAATTTTGTCACTCTTTATATTGGTAACTTTTATACATCTCTGTAAATCCAGCCAGCAACTCATGGAGAAGAGCAGGGAAACAGGCCTGGATGGTATTTCCCATCCCTCACTTCATTATTTGCTATGTTTGTGAATGAAGTACCTCTTGTCCAAACACTGGTAAACAAATTATTGTATTTAGTTCTTTCTTATTATTATTGTATTTATTTCTTTTTCAGAGACTGTTCTGCCACACAACTACACCCTGCATCAGCCCAGATGCTTCCTAGCTCAAGAGAAATTAAGATTCTTACTTTAACACTTAACTTTATGAAGAAATTATCTGTTCTGCATTCATCCAATAGCTTCAGCAATTTTATTCTGATGAAAAATTTAATTTTGCAAGCAGATGCCGAGCTGCTACGAGATTCAGTCATGACAGTAGTTGAAGTATGCTGCACTCTCTACACTAAAAAATAAGTGAACGTTTAGTTTTAATTGTAGCTTTCCTTAACTGTGACTATTATTTGTTTTCCAGATAGTTTTGCACAGTGTAAAATTACGACTAAACGCTTGTCTTTTGGCATAAATATTTTGCTGATTAAAAAGGCTAACACATGTACGCAGTAAAAACAGAAAATCTTGCCTTCTGGCATTTGCTTTTTTATTGTAGGGAAGCTGCAAATCCAATTACAAGATGTTTGATTCACTGGGCAAATGCTACTGGAACAGTTTCGGCTCTGCAGGGTACCACTCAGTACTGGAGAACCACTTGTCAGCATAACGATGTAAAGGACCACACTCTGTGATTCACACTTGAATCTCTTTGCCAAATGATTTTCAGGAAATGCTGCAAAATTATTGTTAGGATTCAGGTTCTCTCTTTTTTTTTTTTTTTTTGTGCTTCCATTCATAATTATTCTTTCCACGTACTATGAATTCACTTTCCCCATGGTTTTGGAGATTTAATTTCTCCAAACATGAAATGCCCAAGGATAAAAATCAGCTTTACATTTTTCAGTTAAGTAGATGCTCTTTTTTTTTTTTTTTTCTCTCTAATTTGAATTATCATTAAAGTTGTGGGTCTCTCTTCAGAGTCAATTTTCCACTTTAAATGAGGTAAAGAAGAAAGACCCTGAAATGAAATGATCTAGCCTATGTCAGTGTGAGAGCAGATTGAAATCAGATTCAAATGCTTATATTTAAGTAAACTTACTGGGATTCCTTTGCAAAGCAAATAAATACCCATAAAAACCAGTCCCTTATGAGCAGTTAAGGAAATCATACTTTCACATTAGGAAAAGAGAGGAAAGAAAAAAATGGTGATTTTAAATTTTCATTAACTCACTCTGTGCTCTGTTTATCAATAAAGAGCATTAAGGTAAATAAGGCAGGGGAGAGTGAATCTTACCAGTATCAAGAGCTTTCATTATGAGCTAGAAAATTTGCTCTGACACACAATACAGTTTAAAGATACAATTTAAATTCATGAGCAGACAATGCCTGTTGCATACATATACACATGCACAGCGTAAGTCAGTTGGGATAATGCTGCAATAAAGCACCTCTCTGAAAGCCTGAAATAATGTCAGGGAGGAAAGGGTAGCATTTATCTGCTTTTTGATAGAGGTAGCAAACTGAAGAGTATTTGTTGCTTTCAGAATAGTGAGAAGCAGAGTTGGAAAAGGCAAGCGACAAACTGACTGAAAATTCCATATTGTCACTTGTTTTGTTTTTTTTCATTCTCGTAGCCAAATTCTCGCCTGATGAATCTTACAATATCTCCTGCAATGCATTAACCCCAGTTTAAGTTCTGCTTAGGTCTCAACATGCAGGGGCTTGTCTCTCTCTTATTCCTTTTACTTCTACCTTTCACTGTTCTGCACTGCTACCAGGAACATAATTTTATCCTCTCTCTTCACTCATTCTATCAATTACACTAAAGGCTAATATCCTTTTCTCTCTCTGTCTCTTATGCCTAAGGTAAATTAATCCAATATGTTTCACATATTATTCCATTCAACTTTGTAAGCACTCTCCAGGCACTGAGGTGTTCAGAACAGAAGAAGAAGAGAGCATTAGGTATCAGGACCAAATATAGGTTGCTGTCTAACCAGTTGCATATCAAAGTTTTTTCTGCTCAGTTTCAAGGCGTGGAATAAAATATCCCAGATATAGTCTAATAAACATCATCGTCTTAATAAATCGTGCACTTTAAAAATTGTTTTAGTGGAATGACATTTTAAGGGAGCCATTAAAAAGTATTTCTTAAAAATAAGAAGCCTTTTCTTGCTATTGCCATTATCTGTTATGCTATTTTTGGATGTTGAAGCATATGATTCACTTCAGATCTCACTGATGGTCCCATGCTCTAACATAATATCAGAGAAGAGTTTCAGATTGAAAAACCCACTAAACGAAAAAAAAAAAAACCAACAACCCAACACAATAAAATAAAATAAATAAAATAAAATAGAATTAAATACCCTACATCTCATAGTATCTAGGACCTAATATTTGACACTCTTTGTTATCAGAACATGAATTTTATTTATTTTCATGCTTATCCACACAAAATAAAGTACCACTTTTTCTTATCATTTTGCTACTTGGTACAAGCAAAATATCTCTTCCTGCAAAATGAGGTGGGAAAATACTGATTTTATTTCTGTTATCATTCAGTGTAGTCCTTCCCTCATTGCTCTCTACACTACCTGAAGGGAGGTTGGTCTCTTCTCCCAGGCACCCAGTGACGGAACAAGAGGACACAGCCTCAAGCTGTGCCAGGGCAGGTTTAGTCTGGATGTCAGGAAGTTCTTCACAGAAAGAGTGATTGGCATTGGAATGTGCTGCCCGAGGAGGTGGTGGAATCCCCATCCCTGGAGGTGTTTAAGACGAGCCTGGATGAGGCACTTAGTGCCATGATTTAGTTAGTTAGAAGATGTCCAACAGAAAGCAGCAGAGCTCCCCCTTCTTTACTCTCCATGTTCTTCAAAAGAATACTAAACCCACCAGAGGCAGGTGTTGGTCCTGTGACATCAGTGTGGTGTGTTGCATGATCAAAGTATTGTTTTTTTCCAGAACAAATGAGGTAAGAGCATGGAGTAAGAAAGTCTTTGTTATCAGACCTTTATTATGAAGTGGCTCAACATGTACCACCAAGGGAAATTCTGCCATTGAGAAAGGAGCAGAGTTCATAGAAGGCAGAAGGAGCCAAAGAATATTTCAATGATCTATGAAGAATTATGATGAAAAGGAGGAGACAGAAAGCTTGGGAGTTGAATCAAGAAAGAAACATGAAGCCTTTGCAAACTCCAGGCTTACCCAGAGATGATTCATATTTGGAGAGCTAACAGCTCCCAGGTTCCTCTGTTTCTTTTCAATAAGAATGGATAAAGGTGAAATAACAATTTCCTGACTAGATTTTCTGAATAAAGAAACAAAGTTACAAGGTATAGTGTAAAACACAAACCAAACTCAAAACCAACCAGCACCAAACTAAGCAAAAATTAGAAGTATATTGTGGGTAAAATTTACTTTCCTTCCTGCAACTAATTTTGTACCATTACCTCTATCAATTTTCTTAAATGGAAGCAACTCTATAATACATAATATTTGACCTTGCATACTTGCCTGTAAAAATTAGACATTTAAGCTGTTTGTTTGGCAAAATATGACCTGGACTCTTTCTGTCATTAACAGGTCAGTAAATTGTGTCACTCTTTATATTGGTAACTTCTATAGATCTCTGTAAATCCAGCTAGCAACTCATGGAGAAGAGCAGGGAAACAGGCCTGGATGGTATTTCCCATCCCTCCCTTCATTAATTACTATGTTTGTGAAAGAAGTGGTAGGATTTCCTCTAGGAAGTAATATGAGAACACCTCAGCATAGGACTTAGGAGACCTCTTCATGGAGGTAGACACATGTTTTTAAATTTACATTTATGCATAAGACTTTGTGTGATTCTTGCAAAGTTCATCACTTCGTAGCAGCTCATGAAACTTTCTAGTAAAGAAATATCATCTCAAAGTCCATTAAAAAGTGTGGATCATTTTCAAGCCACTCCTTGACATTGGACCTGGCCAGCAGCATGGCTGCTTTGTAGACATTTCCTTTCCTTCAGCAGGCTTTAGAGTATTTTCTGGTTGCTACACAGCCAAGTAGATAACTCTATAAATGTACACATATGCAACCCTCAAAAAGGCCAATATGAGCTCTCAAAGATGCCATGATTCACTAAATCAAGTTGTTTAAGTTTGGACCCAGAAAAAGTTCTTTAAAAATAAATTACTGAGGTGGGTTTGTGCAGGTATTTCACTTCTTTGAAGCTAGTTTCATCCACATAATTCCCTTTCTTTCAGGAGTCTGTCAGAGTTTCTAACTTTAATTCATCGCAAGCCAGCTGAAACTGGGAAGTCCATAAAGTTGCCATAGTAACTGAATGGACAAAACCTTTATTCACTGGTTTATGTAAGCCAGAACTCATATCCTGCAGACACTAATGGCCTTAAATTATTTAGGTCTATAAAGTCCACTGTTAATGGATTATATATATATTTAATAAATAGGTGCCAGTTCCTTAGTTGATGAAAAATGAACTTTGATTGCCCCATGCTGTCTCAAAAGTACTTTTGTGTCGGGTAGTAAGCCAATGAAAAAGTCAATGGGAATGAAAAGGAACAGAAAGCCCAGGGTATGATTACAGGAGTGCTTTCCATCTTAAGAGAGGCTGTTTATTTTGAAAAAAAGTTCCCCAAACTGAGCTGTTAAGCTCCATAAAAGCTGTGTGGATTTAACACTGACAGAGGACAGCAGACTGTGAATTTTACAGTCCAATGAAAACATCAGGACTGGACTCAATCGTCCCTGTTCACAGTCCTGAGCTATAATTTTCAGTGGCACTGCTCAGGTAACAATGAAGATGTGGAAGAGCAAGAATGAAGAAGTCTCTTTAAGAATGTGTTATGAATCCAGTATCTGAAGAGGGCTTACAGGAAGGCTAGGGAGGGACTGTTCACAAGGTCTTGTAATGACAGGATGAGGGGGAATGGGTTCAAACTGGCAGAGGGGAGATTGAAATGGGATGTTAGGAGGAAGTTCTTCACAGTGACGGTGGTGAGACACTGGCACAGGTTGCCCAGGGAGGTTGTGGCTACTCCCTCCCTGGATGTATTCAAGGCCAGGCTGGATGAGGTCTTGAGCGACCTGATCTAGTGGGAGGTGTCCCTGCCTATGGCAGGGGGTTGGAACTGGATGATCTTTGAGGTCTCTTCCAACCTAGACCATTCTATGATTCTATGAATCACATACTCAAGGTGAAGCTCTCCAGGGCTCTGAGCAACCTGATGTAGCTGAGGATGCCTCTGCTTACTGCAGAAGTGGTTGGACTAGATGACTGTCAGATGTCCCTTCCATCCCAGATCATTCTACAACTCTATTTTAGATTCTATGATCATTTTTCCACAGACAGTATGATTTATTTAGGGGCATTATGTTATTTTTGATTAGAAGAAAAGTGTGCTATAGTCAAGATGGATTTGGCGAAACCAAGTAAAAAAAAGTAATTATGGACTTGTTTAGCTCAGGCAATTCCCTGCTTCTCAGCCCCTTGATCACAAATTCAAAATCTTTTACTTTGGATTGATTTTAGATCGCCCACTAGCTCTGAGGACAATGTCTGTCTGCTGAATTTTGTCCTCCTTCCCCACACCTTTAGCATTTGGGCAGATTCAAACCACAAACTGTGTGTGCTGTACTGCTACTTTCCTAGAAAGCACTGGCAAATATTATAAATATAATAACTACTCTTTTGTCTTAGTAAATAGGTAGGGGCATTTAAATCATCAAATTACCTGTAATTTCAGTGTCTTAGAGGATTTTCTTTACTGTGAGGGTGATGGAACACTGGAACAGGCTGCCCAGGGTGGTTGTGGAGTCTCCATCTCTGGAGGTATTCAGACATACCTGGAAGTGTTCCAGTGTGATCCTGCTATGGCAGGGGATTGGACTGGATAATCCTTTGAGGCCCCTTCCAGCCCCTGACATTTTGTGATTCTATAATTATTTCTTCATAACTTAATTCCCTAGATTAATGAATTTTGTAGCCCTTTCTCATGAGATTCCAGAGGAGATCATTTATTCATTTTAACCCAGCAACTGTGAAAAGAACAGCCTAGATGGGAACTGCCCCGACAGCTGTTATTGTATTTCATGTGGCTTTATTTCACTCTTGTCTTACATTTATAATTCTATGGCCAGCTTTCAGCAGGATGTTGAACCTGAAAGTTTCTCTTGCACTTTGAGTTAAAAGAGCAGGCTGACAGCTATATGATTTTTTTTTTTTTTTCTGTTTTGCTGGGTGAAATTCCATTACTCATATCACGCCACCAGACACTATCACTACATTTACATTTTGTGTCATGCCAAGTGGTTTGGGCCCTTCCATGGATTCTTGCCCAGGACTTGTAAATGGCATGAGAGGCAAACAGGATGTGGAAAACTATTCAGAGTAATAAAGAGAAGACTGTTAGCGAAGTGAAAGAAAACAGAGAACAGTTACATATTCCTCTCTCATAAATTTACTTTGTTGTTCCACACAACAATAGAAGGTTTGGAATTTTTTTTTTTTTTAGAATCATGGAACGGTCTGGGATGAAAGAGACCTCCAAAGGTCATCCAGTCCAACCCCATCTGCAGTCAGCAGGGGCATCCTCAACTAAATCAGGTTGCCTAGAGCCCCGTCAAGCCTCACCTTGAATGCCTTCAGGGATGGGACCTCAACCAGCTCTCTGAGAAACCTGTTCCAGTGTTCCTCATGGTAAAGAACTTGTTCCTAACACTCAGTCTAAACCTACTCTTCTCTAGTTTGGAGCCATTGCCCCTTACCCTATCACTGCAGGCCTTCACAAACAGTCTCTCTCCAGCCTTCTTGTCGTCCCCTTCAGGTACTGGAAGGATGTTATTAGGTCTCCCTGGAGCCTCCTCTTTTCCAGGCTGCACAACCCCAGTTCCCTCAGCCTGTCTTCATAGCAGAGTTGTTCCAAACCACATATCATTTTCATGGCCCTTCTCTTGACCTGCTCCATCAGCTATATTGAGGGCTCCAGAGTTGTGTGCAGTACTCCAGGTGAGGTCATGCCAGAACAGAGTAACTTTGATTTTGTGCACTCTCTTCTTTGTTCAGGAAGCTCTCACGAGCACTGAAATAACTCAGGCATCCTCCTTAAGGATAGGTTTTCTCTCATTTCCCTTCTCTACTACTCTTCACTTTTTTATATTTTTAGAGGTCTCTTGTTGTTTATTTGTTGGTTGGTTGGGATTTTGTTTTGGTTTGGTTTTGTTGCTATTAGAAGATGTTCTGTAACTCAGGACCTCTGTTATAAAAGTAGGTTTTTTGCAGGTTTTTTTTTAATTATTTTTTGTTTGTTTTTTTTCCCCACCCCAAAGGCTGTAACAATGCGTTCAAACTTTGTACTATGTATGTTACAGCCTATTTACAGCCTTTAATAGCATCATTTTCAAAGAAAATAAAATATCTGTCCTTAGAACACTCAGAATTAAAAGTCCACTCCTAAATTCAATGCTTAAACCACAGAAACACATTTAACTGCTTTCACAAAGGACATCATGTGCCAGTGTAAGGAATGAATGGAAAGGCATTTTCCTGTCTGGGGCATTTGCAAAACACAGAGATGTTTTCAATTACCTAGGGCTGAAACACCATTCAGTAGCTCACAATAATTTCTTTTAAAAATCCCCAAGATTAAAGAATTTAGAGAACTGGCTGAAAATACATGTGGAGATAAACTGGGATTACTCACAGTAGTTTCGCTATGAAGATGTACAAAAGAGCACAAAAAAACCCATTTCAGTTCTTGCTATTACCAACAGCTCTACAGCCAGGAAAGCAAATTCTGTACAGTTTCCTTCTCATTTCCCTTCAAATTACTTCTGTGGCTTTCTTGCCCTTAACTGAAATGTGACTCAAAATGTGTGTCACTAATGCTGATTATGTTGTTGTACTATTTCACCCTCGCAGCCGCGTGGCAACAAAGGAGTAGGAACAGGAGCAGGGTATTGGCGTGGTGCTGTGGAATCTTAAGCACGGCACAGCAATCCCCCTCTCTGGGAAGGGGCCAAAGCTGTTATCCTCACTAAGAGCACCAGCATAGCGTTGTGAAAACAAAGCAAATATTCCCCACTGGGTGGAAAGTGTCATTTTCTTGACAAATAAATACAAGGGTTTCAAGCTTTCTTAGGAGAACATGAGAATAAGCTCTAGTCTGTAGAGTAAGCAGTAAACCTAACGTGTTGACTGCTCGCTGCTGGAATAATGTCAAGAAGGATTAGGCAATGCTGAAAGAAACAAATGTAGGAAACACACTCTCCCCCTTTACTCTGCTCTCGTCAGACCCCACTTGGAGTACTGTGTGCAGTTCTGGAGCCCCCAGCACAAGAAGGACATGGAACTGCTGGAGAGAGTCNTCTACCCTATTCCATTCTGTTCTAGTGGGAGGTGTCCCTGCCTATGGCACAGGGGGGTTGGAACTGGCTGAGCTTTGAGCTCCCTTCCAAACTAAACCATTCCATGATTCTATGATTCTATTCTATTCTATTCTACCCTATTCCATTCTGTTCTAGTGGGAGGTGTCCCTGCCTATGGCACAGGGGGGTTGGAACTGGCTGAGCTTTGAGCTCCCTTCCAAACTAAACCATTCCATGATTCTATGATTCTATTCTATTCTATTCTACCCTATTCCATTCTGTTCTAGTGGGAGGTGTCCCTGCCTATGGCACAGGGGGGTTGGAACTGGCTGAGCTTTGAGGTCTCTTCCAACCTAAACCATTCTATGATTCTATGATTCTATATTCACACACCACCTCCAAAAGAAAAGAGCTACCACGCCAGTGCTACCAGATAAAGGGTTTTAGAGCTTCTGCATCTGCCTGTGGGAATGACTTGCCATTTTCTCCACTTGATATCAGGTGGGTTTCACAGAATGCACACAGTAATATCTAAAATAAATAGAACAGGACTACTGCTTAAAATTTGTTTTAAAAGAAAAAAAAACCAAAAAAACCCAACAAAACCAAACTTACCTTGAGGAAGTGGCTCAACTCTGAACTGACTCAAAGATGGAAAGTTCCAAGCAGATTGAGTTCTCTGAAATGTTTCAAAGGGATATCTTTCGCTGTTAAAAGAAGAATAAAAGGAGGGGAGGGGAGAAAGAGGGAAATTTTAAAAAAGGTTACTTTATGCATATCCATTTGGTACATATGCAGATCCTGGGCTGCATCAGGAGAAGTGTGGACAGCAGATCAAGGGAGGTGATTCTCCCTCTCTACTACGCCCTGGTGAGACCCCACCTGGAGTACTGCATCCAGTTTTGGAGCCACTATTACAAGAGGGATGTGGACATGCTGGAGTGTGTGCAGAGATGGGCCACGAGGATGCTCAGAGGGCTGCAACACCTGTGATATGAAGACAGACTGAAGGAGTTGGGGCTGTTGAGTGTGGAGAAGAGGAGGCTCCCAGGTGACCTTCTTGTGGCCTTCCAGGATCTGAAGGGGATCTACAGAAAAGCTGGGGAGGGACTTTTTTAGGCTATCAGGGAGTGACAGGACTAGGGGGAATGGAGCAAAGCTGGAGGTGGGGAGATTCAGAGAGGATGTGAGGAGAAAGCTGTTGAGCATGAGAGTGGTGAGAGGCTGGAATGTGTTGCCCCTGTAGGGAGGTGTTTGGGGCCAGATCCCTGGAGGTGTTTTTGGCCAGGCTGGCAGAGGCTGTGGGCAGCCTGATCTAGGGTAGGGTGTCCTTGGGCATGGCAGGGGCGTTGGAACTGGCTGATCCTTGTGGTCCCTTCCAACCCTGACTGATTCTATGATTCTTTATGAATGGGAAATCAGGGAATTTTTATCTGTGGATCACACCACTTGATTAATTTGGGTTTTTTTCATATACGGATATCACAGTGAATAATGAACTATTTGCAGCTAGGCTCATACAGAGACCAAGCAGGTTTTGTGAAGAGGCAACCTTAAAGCCAAATATGATCTGTTCTCAGGATCCTGACAATTGAGTCTAGCTGGATTTACAACACCATCTTTGTGAAAACAGCAACTGGTTCAGTACAGGCGCCACATAATTCATCTGCCATGAGAGCACTTCACCTTGAAGAGTGCTTTCTCACCCAGCCCACAGCTCAACCTTGTTCTATACTAAAAATCCACTTCTTTTTGTGCTAAATGTTAAATGAATTGTAAGAAGTCCCCTCCCTTACAGCACTACCTCTTAAAAGATAGTTTATTATTCATAGCTTACAATCTGACATTAGTGTTTTTCAGTACTGCTATGATTTTACGTTGCCTTTTGCCTCTCTTCTAGCAGTAGCCACTTTGGCTGTCCCTGGTGATAGCTCCTTCTTTGTTGTTGAAAAGAGAAATCTTACACTATGCATTAAAAAAAAAACCATGAAAAAAAATACCAGAAACACCTAAAACCAACAAACCAACAAAACCAAACTAACATTTTTTTAACCTTTTTTTTTTTTTTTTTCTTCCCCCAGGTTATTTACTACTTGCACAACAGAGGAGAAAGTTTGACAGGAGAAGATGCCTGGTAAGGTAGGAGAGTTTCATAGCATGTTTATAGTTTCAGTTCCTTGCTAAAGATGCTACTATTTCTCTTTGAGGCTAAGATTAATCCCTTATTGTTCTAAGTGTTCAGTTTCTTCAGAAAACTAATACATCTAAGAGCTGTTTCTACCATCATTGCAGCTAAATCCAAACTCTTGTTTCCCTTTAAAATATTTAGAATATAGCCCCAAAACAATGTTTTGCTTTGGCTTACTTTGTTTTTGGGTTTTTTTATGTTGGAAGCTGATAGACTAAAAGAATTAAAAATTGATATTTGAAGATAATGCCTTTTGATATATGAATACCACAAAGATTGGCTCAGGATAAGAACCAGTGCAAGCCAGAAACGACTCAGAGCTTCACCACTTGGTTACCCATCTGATAACCTAGATTCTTCCTGCCTTTCTTGTTTTGTATAGAAAGAGATCTTTAAATGGGTTGAGGTTAATGGAATAAACTGAACTCCTAAGTTTTGCTTTAGGTTATCAGCAAATGGCAAATTAATCTCAAAAGATGGTAAAAGATTCCCTGCTGTAATTGTGACCTATGAGAAGGTTATGAGAGAAAGATACTGCAATTCTTTTTGTTTTCTTTATCACAGATTTAGAAATGGGAGAGTTAGAGGGCTTTATGAATACTGCAACACTGTATATATATGTAGAGAGAGAGAGAGAGAGAGATATTAATTTATTTTAAGAAGTATTTTGCAAGTTCAAAGTGTAGAATCATAGAATCATGGAATGGTTTAGGTTGGAAGAGACCTCAAAGATCATCCAGCTCCAACCCCCCTGTGCCATAGGCAGGGACACCTCCCACTAGAACAGGATGCTCAAGACCTCATCCAGCCTGGTCTTGAACACCTCCAGGGAGGGAGCAGCCACAACCTCCCTGGGCAACCTGTTCCAGTGTCTCCCCACCCTCACTGTCAAGAACTTCCTCCTAACATCCCCTTCAAATCTCCCCTCTGCCAGTTTGAACCCATTCCCCCCCATCCTGTCATTACAAGACCTTGTGAACAGTCCCTCCCCAGCCTTCCTGTAGCCCCCTTCAGATACTGGAAGGTTGCTATAAGGTCTCCTGGAAGCCTTCTCTTCTCCAGGCTGAAAAGTCCCAACTCCCTCAGCCTGTCCTCATAGCAGAGCTGCTGCAGCCCTCTGATCATCTTTGTGGCCCTCCTCTGGACTCTCTCCAGCAGTTCCATGTCCTTCTTGTGCTGGGGGCTCCAGAACTGCACACAGTACTCCAGGTGGGGTCTGACGAGAGCAGAGTAAAGGGGCAGAATCCCTTCCCTTGCCCTGCTTGCAAAGCTTCTCTTAATGCAGCCCAGGATCATTTACAATGCTGAAAAAAAAATAATTTACAATATTAAAAAGGATGAGTTTAGGCACATAATTAGTATCACTGATGAGCTACACAGCCTGCGTGTGATGAATTGCTGCTGCACAGGCCTTGTTAATGATCAAAACCCAAGCCCACCTTATCTAAGTAAATTAAGGAGCTTATATGTGATTGAATGCACACACTATCAAATATTTCAGCTTGTGGTTTTTGGGTTTGTTTTTTTTGCATATGTACTTTATTTGCTTTACACAAATGGTAAGCACAGAGACCTTTATGCAAGCTTACCAATATATATCAATAGGTAGCTGCCTGATGAAGAACTCCTGAAGATCCTTAAGCAATTCCTCTTGAGGTATGCCCTCTAAAGAGCCTTGAATTCTTTGTAACTTTAGTACAAGGTACTTAAAGTCACCTTTTTTTTTTTTTTTTTAACAAAAGAATTATTACCATGGTATTTTACAATCGTTATTTGTAAATATGCAGATGTTGAAAAATAAAATGGTGGGACTTAAATATGCAAAACCATACAGCTTAGCATCTTAGCTTTTCAAAACTTGGAAAGTGTTGCTTGTTTCCTCTTTTGAGAGAGGGATGTGATTGTATACATTTCATAGAATCATGAAATCATGGGCAGGGACACCTCACACTACATCAGGCTCTACAGAGTCTCATCCAGCCTGACCTTAAGCGCCACCAGGGATGGAGCTTCCTCCATCTCCCTGGGAAACCCCTTCCAGATTCTCGCCACCCTCATGCTGAACAACTTCTTCCTGACATCCAGCCTGAATCTACCCATTTCTAGCTTTGTTACATTCCCCCCTAGTCCTATGTCTACCTGACATCCTAAAAAGTCCCTCCCCAGCTTTCTTATACTGAAAGGTCATAATGAGGTCACCTCAGAGCCTTCTCCTCTTCAAACAGAACAGCCTCAACTCTCTCAGTCTTTCAATTTAAATCTGGGGGTGGCTTAACTGACTTTTAGCTAATTATGAACTAATATTTTATTGATTATCTTAACTATTCGTTAACTTGCTGAAGCTATGTATGGTAAGGCCAAGCAGGCTGTGACTAATACAGCTCCTGTGATTTGTCATCACTGTAGCCAAAGCCTGTATGCCTGAGCTGGGTGAGGTGACTGGCAGCAGGGCTGGGTTGGCTCAGCATCCTCATGTTATCTCCTTCTGCCAGCTGTGGGGAGCAGCAACCCATCAGCAGCTGCTGAGGCTGTCACCTATGGTTTCTCCCTTGCACCCAGCGATCGATGCTTCTGACAGGCAAATATCTTACATTGTCTTTTATACAGATGAACTTGCTGCCACTTGACAGAGCTCCAACCTTTTACACCTATTAAGGAAGGAAACAATAATGCTGTCCTCTTCTCTCCAGGGTTTTCTATATGCTACCTCTGACTGTGTCCTAAATGAATCAAGAAATCAATTTGCAGCCTCTCTGTCTCAGTTAAATCAAACTTCTGCACAGTTTCTGCTGAGTAAAAAAGCATCCAGTGCTTCTCCACAGGTACCCACTCTCACTGACAAGACATATCAGATTCTTGGCCAAAAGTGCTATGTCCAAAATGTTTAATTTTCTTTGTTCTTTAATTTTTTTTTAATTTTTTTACCTCTACTTGTTACTATCTTATTGCAATAGTTTTTGGGGCCAAGCTGGATGTGGCTCTGAGCAACTTGATCTAGAGTTGTCCTTGCCCATGGCACAGGGATTGGAGCTGGGTGATTTTTGAGATCACTTCCAACCCTGACAACTTTATGGTATGGTTGCAATGAAACAAAGGAAAACTCTTATTTTTCCTCCATCTCTCTCCATCCCATTTGAGGAAATACAAAAACAGAACAAGCCACGTAAAAAACCCAAACCAAAAAAACACGAAAAAATCACAAGCACACAACTCTCTTCCCAGCCCTTTTTCCATCCAGCAAAGCTGCTTCAACATCAATTGATGGAACACTGGAACAGGCTGCCCAGGGAGGTTGTGGAGTCTCCCTCTCTGGATATATTCAAGACCCTTCTGGATGTGTTCCTGTGTGATCTGGTGTAGGTGATCCTGCTCTGGAAGGGAGGTCGGACTGGATGAGCTTTCAACGTCACTTCCAGCCTCTAACATTCTGTGATTCTGTGGTGCTGTGATTATATTTATTAGCAGTATTTCTGCAAATTAATTCAACTCCTAAGCTAAATTCCTGATAAATACAGATGCTAAATGAAGTAGAAAAAATAAAAAATCAACTTTATTGCTAGAAGAACAGAACACAACATGGAATAAAATTCCTAACAATTGGAAAAAAAAAAAAAAAAAGTAGCTATAGGAATGAACTTTTAGTGTTTATTGTGGTCTCAAAGGTATTACAGGACCTTCTAATAACCTAAGAAGGTTTTCTCAATGCTTGTGACTTATTATTCCTCATGATACAGAACTTTTTGTTTTAATAATGGAAAGTCTGGGGCTCCCAGGTTTTCTTAAGGCTGTGATGTGACTGTCACGTGACTGGGCTAATCAAACACAGTATCCCGTGGGACGAGGGGTCCTA
>VWZI01002963.1:19618-57320 GCA_013396835.1 Psilopogon haemacephalus | reverse complement strand
AGCACAACTTGAGACTGTGTCCCCTTGTTCTGTTGCTGGTTGTCTCAGAGAAGAGATCAACCCCCACCAGGCTACAGCCTTCCTTTAGGTAGTAGTAGACAGCAATGAGGTCACCCCTGAGACTTCTCTTATCTGAGCTAAATAACTCCAGCTCCCTCAGCCTCTACTCATAGGTCTTGTGCTCCAGGCCCTTCACCACCTTCGTTGCCCTTCTCTGGACACGTTCCAGTACCTCAATATCCCTCTTGAATTGAGGGCCCCAAAACTGGACACAGTACTCAAGATGTGGCCTGATCAGTATCAAGTACAGGGGAAGAATAACTTCCTTTGTCCTGCTGGTCACACTGTTCCTGACACAGGCCAGGATGCCATTGGCTTTCCTGGCCACCTGAGCATACTTCTGGCTCATGTTCAGCCTACTATCTCCCAGCACTCCTAGGTCCCTTTCTGCCTGGCTGCTCTCCAGCCTGTAGCCTGGGGTTGTTGTGGCCAAAGTGTAGAACCCTGCATTTAGCCTTGTTAAATCTCATCCCTTTGGCCTCTGCCCACCCTTCCAGCCTATCCAGGTCCCTCTGCGGGTCCCTCCTACCCTCCTACAGATCAACACCTGCTCCTAACTCGGTGTCATTAGTAAACTTACTGATGATGAACTCAATTCCCTCGTCCAGGTCATCAATAAAGATGCTGACCTGGGTCAGGCCCAGCACTGATCCCTGGGGCACACCATTAGTGACTGGCCGCCAACTGGATGTGGCACCAATCACCACCACTCTAGCCAGTTCTTGATCCATTTCACAGTGTATCTGTCCAAGCCACAAACTGCCAGTTTTGTCAGGACCTTGTTGTGGCAGATGGTGTCAAAGGCTTTGTTGAAGTCCAGGTAGACTACAACCACAGCCTTCCCCGCATTCACCAGGCAGGTCTTTACTATACTTACTGTTTTTATGACATCAGTGTAATACTGCATGAGATGGAAGTGCTGGATGTAAGTCTTTTGTAGTTGCACTGAAGCAATTAAATAGAAGTATGATTTGGACATGCTCAGCATTGCAGTTCTCGGGTATTTTCATGGAAAAAGTATTTTCAATTACATGAAATATTTCATGACTGCAAGTTGACATTCTCAGAATTTCTTTGACTGAAAGGCAGCATTCCTGTGTGAACAAAGTAAGTAAATAAATGAATATTGCAGTTCAGTATTGTGAAATGCAGCACTTAAGTACCATTTGGAATGGGATAAAAATTACCTTTTCCATCATGGAAAGAAAGAGGGAATGCCAAAAGGAAAAGGAAAATCGAATATTTGGAAGAAATTTATACATTCCAGCACTATTTCCCCTGCTCCCATCTTTGGGAAACATCATCATATCTGAGCTGATTTTAGAAAAGAAATTGATGTTATGTCTTCCACTAGGAAAAAAAAAACAAAAACAAAAACAAACCAAGCAAAACAACACAAAATTAAAAGAAACAAACAAGAAACCAAACCAAACTAAACCAAAATCACAAACAAAACATCCAAAACAACAACAACAAAAAAAACCCCCAACCGAACCCAACAAAAAAAAAAAATCCTGTTTGTTTTTAATTACCTTTAATTAAAAATTGGTATTTATTTCATTGTTTTTGAAAGCGATGTCACTAGCCTAATCTACAAAGATATTTTATAGTGGTTTTAAATGGGATGAAGAGCTGTTTTCTTCCAGTATTATTCAACTATCATGGTGGTAAGTAATGTAGGTAAATATTCAGTATTTATCCACTGAGGCAACTGTCAGTCAAAATGTCATGGTGAGCAGGAATTTAAAACTAATATTAGAGAGGTATCTTGCAAGGCAACAGGTAGCAAGGTTACAGAGCTTCTCTGGCTGGAAGAGCACAGGTCCTAACTCTTCCATTCCTCCCTAAGCTCCTCTGTGAGTTGAAGGCAGACAGTTCCCTGCAGTGAGGCCAAGCTAAGTTAAGTGCTCAGAGGACAGCAGGGCAGTAGGCAGCCTTCCACCAGATGGTACAAACAAACAATCTCTCTACTAGATGAGTGAATTCTGGAAGAGATCCCCAATGTGCAAAGTTAATCAAGTCCTGGCCTAATTAAACCACATTACTGCTGTTTTGTCTTTCTTCCTGTGGCGTCCAAGACAATAAGCTACAATAAAGGATGGCTCATGGTGTAGTTTTATGCATCTCTTAACAGGTCAAATAACTTTGGTATATGAGTGCTGATCATATGGAGAGACAAAAGGCTAAGATTTGTTAACTTTGTCCCTCCTGCCTTTTCAACAGTACCAATTAAACCATATTTTGTTCTTTTCCATTCTGTAGCAGCTACATACTAGCAAATAGATCTACTGAACAGCTGAAACATGTTTCTCTGTAAGTTTGGCATTTACACAAAATAGAGATTTCTTTTCTTTCCTTTTCAAGCAATAAACATTTGAAAACCAGTTATAACTTCTCAACAGTTAATACACTAAACAATTAAAGGAACTGAAAGTACAATTAGTTTTTACTATAAGGGAACCTTGCTTTGAAAATAATAATGTTTATGAATCCTCACATAGTAAATAAAAGACTAGAACCACCTTGTTTGTTTCTTTGTTTTCTTTGGTAAATGAGAGAATAGCCCTCTGCCTAAAATACTTGTTCAGTTTTGCACCCAAAAATAGTTTGGAAAGAACTGGGAAGTACCTTATGGACCATGTTTTGACCTTGTATAGTCCAGCTCTGGAGCCCTCAACACAGGAAGGGCATAGACCTAATGGTCCAGAGGAGGGACACAAAGATGACTGGGGGGCTGAAACATTTCTGCTTTGAGGACAGGCTGAGGTAGCTGGGGTCGTTCAGCCTGGAAAAGAGAAGGATCCAGGAAAATTGAATAGTGGCCTTCCAGTACCAGAAAGTGGCCTACAAGAAGGAAAGGGATTGCTTACAAAGGCCTCTAAAAATGGAATGAGGGGCAAGGGTTTGAAATTATGGACGAGTAGATTTATATTGGATGTTAGAAACAAGTTCTTTTGTATAATGGAGGTGGAACACTGGAACAGGTTGCCTACAGAGGTAGTTGAGGCCCCATCCTTGGAGGCAGTGAAGGTCAGGCTTGATGTCCCTGCTGACTGCAGAAGCATTGAACTAGATGACCTTTGGAGGTCTCTTCCAACACAAACCATTCTATGATCCTATGATTCTAAATCAGGAACAATTAGTCTAAAAACAAGAGAATAAAAAATTATATTAACTCTTATGAGAGCATAATATGCTTCTTTGTTTTTATTCTGTCTATAGTGTGCAAAGTATACAAGTTCTTATTTCTATAGTTCTATAATGCATTTGTTTTACTAATCACTGTTACCTCTTAATATGTCAAATACTAGAACATCTAGCTACTAAAATGGGTCTCCCCTCTCCTAAGAAAACATCAAAATAGAAAAAAGACAAGCAAGAACATCCTAGACCAACCCAACCAACCACCCAACAAAACCTACCCAAAACAACAGGAATGAATGACCTAAGTGGGAATGATGAGAATTCAAACTCACTTTCCTTAATCCCTCAGGAAATAGTGAGCCATTTTCAGTTATCTAACTGGTAGACCCACAAAGTGGAATAAATTTCCACTACAGAGCAGCATGAGTTTTCTGGTTACTTCTACTTTGGACTTCTGACTCTAAAGACTACTGTGGTTTTGACTTTCACAGAGCAGCTGCTCGGAACTTTGAGGACCAGAAAACTACCTTAAAAAAAAAAAATATATATATATATATACACGCACATATATATATAAAATCTGAAATCCTAATATCTGAAAACAGAGTTACTTTCTGAGAAATGGGAACTCCAAACTGAAAGGCCACATAAATCAAGAGTCACTTTTCAAAAGCTTAAGATTCATACTACTTTAAACATTTTGCCCTGGCAAGATTTGTCAACAAATTTATCATGTCTAAAAGATGTGCAATGCTTATGTGAGAGTCTCTTGCAGGGTCACCATAATGAAGATTATGGTTTTACTAACGAGCTATAGAATGCCCTAGACTGGTTTCCCCTGAGCAGTTTGCTCACTGAAGACTCACTAGAACCTCTATGTTGATCCTGTGGTATTGTCCTGACTTTGTGTCTCAGAAATACTGCTCAGAAATCTTTCCAGCAAGTTATGCTGGGCTTCAGGACCTGAACCATTCGGAATTCTCAAATGTGGGAGGGAGGGTAGGAGAAGAGATGGAATTTTGTCAATAATCAGACTAATTCACATCAGAAAAAAAAACCCAAAACATTTTCAATCTGGTGAAACTTCATGGAAGGGTCATTTTCTAATTAAATGATTTTGGCTGATTAAACACAGATTAATCAGAATATTTTCAACCATATAATTAGCTGGAAGGCAAGGCCATCAGATGTTGAGGAATCAATCTGATAATGAGAATAATTTCCATTAAAAGACTCATCAGTCTCATAGTGGCAGAGAGAACTGTGTCTGAAAGTCAAGACAATTTAGCACGTTAGCTCTAAGTAACATATATAAGTTAGAAAAAATGTTCTTATATCATTAATTAACTAATTTTATGATTATGTACTAAAGACATCTGCCATCTGTAGTTATGTCCGAAGTTTGTGCTTCTGTCTGTCAGCTTTTAACCTGGTTTGTCTGACAGCAGGACAGACCTCAGACAACTCTGTTACTATCAATGTATACGGATCAATTCACACCCTCTTATTGGGAAAGCTGTGATGTCAGCTCAGTCCGACTGGAAGACTCAAAGGAATCATCGCTTGAGAAACTGGCAGAAAAGTAGCCTGCGTAAATGTTGCTAGTGCCTCTTCCTTTTCTGGTTTTCTATCGCCAACATGTAGAAGTGTGTTCATCTCAAATTTATAAGTTTTACTTACAAAGAAGAGAGGATTATATGTGAAAATAAAGTCCAAATCAATTGAGCAAATGCTGCATACCCTCTCCACTACAGAGATTGCAATTACAACCCAAGAGGTGGTCTCCAAGCTTTGCTGCTTTTGCCATGCACCTTGTAGGCACATTTTGGTCAGATTACTTGATCTCTTGACAAGATATGCAGATCTTGTAACGACACAAGAATCTGAATATTTTTTTGTCAGATGTTGTTTTCTACTTTCTCTCCTCTTTTTCTGATCCCTTCTCATGCTGCCAGGACTTCTTCCTGTCCAGTAATTCAAAAGCTATACATATTCTGGTTCTTAGCCCCCTACATCCCTGTATCTCAGCTTCTCCACATCAATGTACTGATGCACTGAGACCAGCCACAATGAAGTTCCTTTTTTCTACCTATTTCCTCTTCAGAGTCTCTGATAGGTGGGTCAGAAAGCCAGGAATTGCCTTTATGACCATACAGTCTGACCTCAGGCATCACACAAAGCTATTGCCTTCCTGCAGTAACACATCCTTTCTCTCCCATGAGTTATATTTGTTGCATTGTCACTTTATTCTGTAACACATTTTCTCTCTATCCTTTATCAGCTGTGGCTGTCGCAGCCTTCCATGGGCTACAGGAAAGAGAACACAATAAGCAATAAGGGAGATGTCATGGCCCTTTCTCACATTCATTCTCAGCAAGCTTTTGTGCAACAAGTGAAAAAAGGGCCATGATCTGTAGAGAAAATACATATGGTGGGGGAGTAGCATTGTAGCTACAAGATTCAATAGCACTTACTCAGGCAACACTTTTGAATTGAGAGGATCAAAGAGTACAATCTATAAGGATACACATCTCAAGGGGGAAAGAAAAATGTTGCTGGGGTTATAATGTTGGTTTTCTTATCATGACAAAAAAAAAAAAAAAAAAAAAGGAAGTGTGCAGTGTTCAAGGGGACTGAGGCAATCCAGTAAGACTGTAATAATAGATGTCTTGAAGTATTACATAGATCAAGTAAAACAACTGGACAAGTTTTATAGATGTTATTTCTCATTCCTTAAGTCTACCGCTTCTGAAAATAGTTTCTGTTCTGCAGCACACAAGGCGAGATGCTGCTGTCATCTTAAATAGGCTGAGGAAAAGTGAGAATCACAAAAATAAAAATTAGTTTAGAAATAGAAAGGAGAAATAAGAAAAACTCTCATTCAGATTTTGGGTCTTGCTTCCCTCTCTGATTGAAGAAGAGCTCTGAGAAATCAAGGTGCTTATGCAGTTAAAGCAAGAAGGGATGAGTCAGTCACTTTGTTCAATTGTCTAATGAAATATGTCCTTTGCAGGGAAAACATGTTAATGGTCAAAGAAATAACAGAAAAACTAACCTTAATGTTATAGAAAAGGGTTCAAGACCACCTTGTACTTGTAGAAGGCCTGGGCAATGTGCTGCAAGGCTAGCAGGCTGCTGTAGGATCTGGAACACAGGAGCACTCCCCTGGCTTTTCACTGCTCCCAAAGCAGCTTCTAACCCACTCCCTCCATTTTTATTTATTTTTTTTCCTGACAGTGATTCTCTTTTCTCCTTCTTTCATCTGACTTGATCTTCTGAAGTTTCCACAGATGTAGCAAGACATAAGAAAACCTACTTACAGAACTACAGTTGTTTTAAGTGGGCACTTTTGCAGGAGTCCAGAAGAAGTTGGGGGGGGGTGGGGTGTGTGGGGAAGGTATGACACTTAAAAATGCTTTTGAAAGTATTGATGAGCAGAATGGGAGAAGCAAATTTTATATCAGTCCTTAAATATAAAATATTCTATAATCTAATGGAATATGATTTTCTATGAGCTCTTACCTGATATTCTTTCAACACTTATTTGTTTTCCCCCTCTGCTTCTTGTAGCTAACATGTCCATCAGCTGCTGAGTGAATACTATGAAAGTTCTTGTCTGCTTCCTGACTTTGGCAAGGATAAATCTACAGTGAACTGTATCTGACTTTCCTTCAGAAAGTGAGTCATTTTCTCTATTTGATACAGTTGCGAACTAGTGTTTTTAGGAACTGGATATATTTGAAAGTTCCCTCTGTTGAACTGTGAACAGACTGGAACAGACATGTAGATAGACACTTCAAGTCTTGGTTTTGCTGGAAACCAGAATAAAAGTTATGCTAGCAAGATGTCATTTTAAAGAAGGGCTACCTTGGAAACTGCTGGTTGTGTTCTACCATGTGTTGTAAGTCAGTGCTTGCTTGTCATAAAATAAGAGACAGGTTTTTAAAGAGTTTGCTTTATCTTGCTCATCATGTATATGTTTTAGTTAGGAATTAAAATATTTATGATCCCAGTAAAACATGATGACTAGCAGCGACTGTTCCCCCAACAGGCTCATCCAAACTGCTCACATACGTTGGTGAAACAAAGCGGCACATTTGCTGCAGTAAAAAGACTTGGTGCCAGAGGGCTGTAGGACACGTTGCTTCCTCCCAAAAGACTCAGATACCTGCTGCAAGATGTGCTTCACTATCTCTTTTCTTAAATAATAAATGCAATTACCGTTGTTTCCTGGCCTATATGGCTAGAACTGCTGGGCTTTCATGTGAGCTATGGTTTTGGCTCATGGGTTCAGTTTCAGTGAAAGCTTGCTGATCTCTTGCTATACTTAATCATGGGATCAGACATACCCAAGAGCTATATTTTAAGTAAAATCATGGTAGACATTTCTTCTTGAAGAAAAAAAATAAATACAAAATTCTTGTCAGGAATATTTACTTTTTTTTAAATCCAGTTTATAATTTCTTTTCATTTTGTTGCCAGTCATCTATAATAAGCTTGAAATTATCTTCAATGTAGTGTAGGTATTCCAACTACTTGTTGAGTAGTTTCCATGAACAACTTTTGGCTTAGGATTTGTTGAATTTATTACATTGAAACAGACCAGGTAACAGTCTGCTCTTTGTCCAATCTTTCAATAAATCCAGATAAAAGTTAAAACCACCCCAAAAAAAGACTTACCTCTAAACAGGACTTCCTTCCAAACAGGACTTTCCTCCACTGCTGTTCTTTTTGCTTCCTGACTCTTCCTAATACTTGACGTATTTCTTCACCTCATGATGGACTGTGATCACTTTGTGATGTTTGTTGTAGGAGGTTGGTTAAATTAGAGTGATGCAGGAGTTGTTTGATTCTAGTTGTAGTTCATAATATAACATGTAATGAAAAGATAATCATCAAGCTCTTTTTGCTTGGCCCACACTCTATACTCTAAGGGATACAGTGTGGTCCTGCTGTGCTTCAAACCTAATGCAATAGCTGTATATGTGTTATATAGTAAAGAACTGCATATGATGAGGACAAAGGCAATAATATTATCACATTCTGCATGATGAATTTTATCCAGCTACTTAGAAGAGGTACACAAAAAGTGTGAACATAGTAGAAGTAAAACAGTATGTTCTTGGTAAGAAATATTAATGGTTTAAAAGCCACCTGTACTTTGTTGGATCTTGTGTTTAGTGTTTTTTTAAGAAAATGTGAGTGACATAGGCAGCTATAAAAATGTTAATTCATGTTAAGGTAGTAAAATCAAGAACTGGATGGTTTGGAGCAGATATTGCTAAACCAAACATGAAGTACTGGACCATCTACAATAAGAACTTGATTAAATGCAGTCAAAGCACTGATCCAATGGTGCCTCCTTGTTTAAAATCTTTTGATTTAGCTATGGCATAAAACCGGTACACACACACATATCTGAGTTATGTATTTCACTTAACTTCCCAAGGGTACTTAGAATTAATAAGAAAGAGCAATTACATTTTAAAGTGGTCTCTATTATAAAGCTGTGGTGATATCTGTGCACTCCCGCAGTCTGTCTGTAATGCGGGACCTGTGAGTAGTAGGTACAAAAGTCAAAGATAAGAAAATAAACTTGTGGCTTGGAAAAAGGCTGCCATTTGAAGATGCTCTCATTAGCATAAGCCCTGAGAGAGGGGGAATGCAATAAGATAATTATAGATGCATGCTAAATTAATTTAATCCCACAGCTTTATCACACAGATCATGTTTCTGAGAAACAGTTTTCAGGGAAGAAAAAGAAAAAGTTTCCTCTTATGTGTCCATATATGAGCTTTTCTGCTCAGTGATATATTTGAACTGAATCTGAATCTGCCCAAAACCAAAAGAGAAGTGTACCAGAGACAGAAAAACAGAAATAGCACCCATTTAAAAGTAAAAGAACTTTGCCAGAGCATGCAGAGATATGATTAGAAAAGTAAAAGTCCATCTCAAACTGAAATTGGCCAGAGATGTCAAAAACTATAAGAAATTCTCCTTCAGGTACATAAACAAGTATAAATAGAAGGAAAATATTGGCCCACTGTTAAACAGAAGAGGTGAATTAATCACCAGTAATTTTGAAAAGACAAATGGCTCAACACTTTCTTTGCCTCTTTGTTTACCAGCATTGTTCAGCACTTTGGAACAAAACTCCAGGTCTATGTAAAAAGACCCACCATCAAGGAAGGAGAATTTTTGTGTGAGCTATTACAGGAACTTGACTCCTACAAGATGGTGGGTCCTAATAGTATCCACCTGAGGGTATAAAGAGATATGGCTGACAGTATTGCAAGGCTCTAATCTTTGAGAAGCTGTGGAAATCAAGGGACATCTCAAAAGACTGGAAGGATACCAATGTCATCCTCATCTATAAGAAGAGGATGATTCTGAAGACTGATTCTGGAAATTCTGTCAGTCATTATTCAGTCTCTGAAAAAGGCAGGGACTGAATCTTCATGGGGTGCTATCACAAGTCAGATAAAGCTCATGACTGGGAAAAGCCAGCATGGGTTCACCAGAGACAAATCATGCTTTACAGACCTGATCACCTTCTACAACACAGAAACCTGTTCAGTTGGTGTGGGCCAAGTGGTAGATGTTGTGTACTTGCATTTAACCAATCTTTTGATATAGATTCCCACAGCATCCCCCTTTAAAAAATTGTATGTTACTGTCTCTACAAACAGCCTACATGGTGAATGGGGAACTGACTGTCAGGATGAACGCAGAGAGTGGTGGTCAATAGCTCCTCTTCCAATTGGCAACCTGTCAAAAGTGGGATCCTCCAGGAATCAATATTGGTCTTGGTGGCATTCAATATTTCCATAAATGATCTGGATGACAGGATCACGTGTACCTTGATGAAGTTTGTCAATGATACCAAACTGCATGGGAGAGTGGACGTTTGGGAAAGGAGCACCACCTTGTGGGATTACCTGAATAGGCTGGAAGAGTGGGCTAACAAGAACTTAATGAAGTTCAGTATAGATAAACATAAGGTTTTGAACCTGGGAAAATATAATGGAGGAGTGCGGCACAGACTGGGACCTACCTGGCTAGGAAGCAGTTCTGTGGCAAAGGACCTGGAGGTTCCTGTTGGGCAACAAATTCAGTGTGAGTGTGCAGTGAACAGCAGATGCAAAGAAAGCCAACAAGGTGCTGCATTGCATCAACAAGGGCATCACTCCCAGACATAAAGTCATTATCCTACTCTACTCTGCATTTTGTCAGGCCACACTTGGAATGCTGCATTCAGTTTTGGTCTCTGCTGTACAAAAAAGGTATGGATGGGCTAGAGAGGATCCAGAGAAGGGACACAAAGATGATCAAAGATGATGAGGACAGGCTGAGAGAACTGTGCTGTTCAACATTCAGGAAAGACTGTTTAGAGAAGACTTTATCACCAGGTTCCGGTATTTAAAGACTGGCTATAAAGAAGATGGAGACTTCTATTTTACAAGGAGTCACATGGAAAAAGATGAAGGGTAAAGGGTACAAATTACTCCTAAGGAGATTCTGACTGGACACAAGAAGGACTTTTTCACAATGAGAACAACCAGCCATTGGAATAATTGCCCCAGAGAAGTGGTGGGTTCCCCAACATTGGACATATTTAATATTTAGTATCTAGCTGGACAATGTTCTGGGACATCTTGTCTAGACCATGATTTTTCCATAAAAGGTTGAAACAGGTGATCCTTGAGGTCCCTTCCAACCTGGTATTCTATTACATATTTTTGTTCAGTGTCTTGGATACAGAAAATTAAGTTCTGGGTTAAAAGATTATCTGTTTCTATGCTACAACTTTTATTGCATTTTATAATTGTTAATCACGAAAGGTGAGTATCTGTATTGTTCAGTGAACCTAGCACTTCTGGTTCAAATGACCACAGATAGCAGACCTTAAAATTGGCAGTTCAGTCTATATAAACCAAACATAGTTTAGAGAGATTTATGGCTCTTTGATATGGAGTTACACAATGGGAACTGCTCATGTCTCCTGCAGAGAAAGACGAGTCCCTTCCTCCATAATAAACCAACTTTAAAGACAGCCTACTGAAACTAGCTCATATAGAAATCTGCCCTAACTGAGGGAAAATGCTACTTCACAGGGAAGCTTTTAACTTCTTTTTGCCAGAATAAATAAGAAAACAAGATCATTTATGCATACTGTCTATGCATATTTACAGAGTGTATGCCTCTGATATGTTTGCAAGGCTGTGAACCAATTTACAATAATTGTGCTTTACAAAGTAAAGGGGCTGGGCTGGTACATGGGGGTTATGACATACTGGCATTTCTCCCGGGTTGCTGACATGTACAATTGAATCTTGTTTTTTTTATTTCTGCTCGCACTGTGAAAAACAAGCCTTAAAAATATCTATTGAAGTTCAGACTAATGCAGCAATGTCTACCCACATTTGCAACGTGAACCAGTATCAGTAAGAGATGTGAGCTGGCCCTGTCATTTCAATGGCTAACTCAGGGGTTACACGTTAGGAGTGCAGAAGTCAATAATAAGTGCTACTTTGCAAAAGAATGGGGAGGAATCACATCAGGAAGGTTTACAAGTCTGTCTCTGAGTGGCCCTTCATTTCCATTCAGATGAAGCTAGATAATAGTATATTTGTGTCTTCTTAAAGTCATAAATAGCATCCCTAAATGCTAGTGCATGTCTCACCCTTCTTACACTTCATTTTTATGCTGTGAATAGATACAAAATCTAGATTTCTGTTTTGTTACACTGCATCTGCATCTCCTTAGTATGAACAGCATTTTTGCCAGCTTTTGAATTCAAATGTATTATCAGAAAAAGTTCTCTTTATCATATTCTAAATTAAATTTTCATGCCTTTTCAGCCTGAATACACTTATTTTTTGTCAACGGTGATACTGAAAATATAAAGTTCATTAAAAATTATGATTAATTAATTTTATCACAATGGCTCTAAGAAGCCCCTGCTGAGACAGGAGACCTATTACACCGGGCACTGTAGGGACACATAAAAGAGTAAATTTCTGTTTTAAAGAGCTGAGAATTGAACCAGAAAAGACATGTTTCTCTTGGCTTCAGTGAAACTGAATAAGGGCTTTTGTGTTATTCTTGGGCAAGCTGGAAGCCCCGTGTTTCATTCAAACCTCTTTTCCATTCCAAAGTTTCATAAAAAATACATAACGAATGAAGCTGGATTCAATTTTCAGTTAAAAGGATCTCAGACTATCTGCTGCTCTGTTTCCCCATAGCCTGTCCTTCTGCTTTCTTCATTCATGTGCAGAAACTATACAACAGCCTTATGTCACCTGTTCAGCAAACTTTTTCAAACATTTGTGTCTTGTTATCACATTTCTTAAATTGAATTTTCACATTTCAAAATTTATTTTGTTTGCCATTTTTGTTCACTCTGTAGTTACGTGAAAATATTCAGAACTTTCAAGGTAGTGAAAAACAAAAGGAACCAAGAGAATGCCCTCCCATTCTCCTTCCTACCAGCTCCATCAGCAAAGGAGTTAGCAAAGGCAGAGATAAACCTACCTTGAGAAACAAAGTAGATTGACAGTCTACCAAGTTCATAAAATGAATTTTACATTGTGCTCAAATTCAGCACTTTATTTCCTAAGCTTCTGCTCTGCATTTAGTGACATGGTCCTCTAAGATCTTTCCTATCAGCCTAAGAAGTTAGAAAGAAGTTGAAATGTGACAGGAAGGAGGGGCTATGTGTAAGGAGCAGCCACTGAGGGTTCCAGGCAAATTGTGAAGTGACTGATTAGTGCAGACAGTGACTGAAAAAGTTCCAGCCAAGTGTGATGGCTTCTAAGAGGAAACGGCTTTGTTTCAACTTGACTATTGTTCCCTGGTAATCTGTGAGGCTGGAGTGGAATTCAAAGCAGCATTGTTGTGAACATTAATCTAATGCACAGTGGTTCCTTACAGCTCCCTCTGATCTCCAGTGCCTTTAATCTTGCAGTAAATTCTGATTTGATTTCTCCCTACGATATACCTTCCCAAGGAGATGGTGGAGAGGGAGCTAAGTGAAGCTGTCCAGGCCAGTTGAAGTATTGAGGGGCCTGCTTGAGGCCATTGCCAAGAAAAAAAAGAAAAAAAGACAGCTTCCTAGGCTCTCCAATATATTTTCTCTTATGAAAAACCAAGCTGGCAGTTTTAAATTGAGTAAAACAAGTGTTTAAATCACCTTCTGAAAAGGAACTGCTGAAAAGGAACACACGCCCTCCCATGAATTTCTGTACCCAATGAAAAAATTCCCTGTAGTCTCTCTTGGACACACAAAACTGACACTTAGTTTTCTGTGGAATCCGGTGAATTATATTATCTGGCTCAGAAACTCCACAAGGTCTGCTTCAAAGCACCTGGCTTTCAGAAGTGTAACCATGATTTCCTTAACCATGAGGTGCTGCAACCACAAATCAGTTGCAAGGCTGATGATGGTCAGACAGACTAGGACTGTATAGTTTAAGCACAGGCAGTAGGACTTGGAGAAGGTCTGAGGGTGATGCAGGAGCCAGCTGCTTCCTCACATTTCTTGCTGTCAACATCACCTGGTATGTTCTGGGAGAGGCTGCACCACCAAACGAAAAAACTGTTCACATGCAACTGTGCCAAGCTCTGTCAAAACTTTGTTCCACGAGAAGCAGGCCTGAGTTTCCCTCAGCTGGGTGATACTGGCCAGTGGCAGAAGCATGGCTGTGTCTTGCTTCCTTTCACTTCCACACGTGTTGTTAAGCAATTCTGTAATGGATAGTTAATTGGATTTTCCAACATTTTAAAATGTTTTCATTATTTTTCTCCCTACTGTACCAGGAATTTTATTATAATTGATATTTCCCATTTCTGCTGGGTGAATTTACATCACTTTTGCAAAAAGAAAAACGAACAGTAAATTTTCTAACTTAATGATAATCACAGCTGGAGTGAACCTCTTTTACGCTTTTGGATTATTTAGGAAATAGCATGACAGGATGGACTACTCTTAGCTACTACTCAAACAGCTTGCCAGCACATGGAGCATGAAGATGAGCTCTCTACACCCTGCTGCACAGTACTGTGCAATGTGGAGCATTAGTAAGACACTTCAGCAGCCTGAATGCCTGTCCCACTTCACCTGAGCTGTAGCTTTGTTTTTCTTTCTTGTGGATGTATCAAGGGGTTCCAGTTAGCGGAGCTGTCAGTAACAATAAATTCACCAACAAGCTTTTAACAAATAAGATAGTTCAAGAGAGATGGGAGGATTAAATCTGAAGCGAAAGCGAAAGCAGGAGGTGTATACCACGTGTGATTTCTGTGAGTGCTGTGGAGGAAGAAAGGAAAGTAGGTGTAACAGGATGAGTGTATTATTTTGCTCATTGCTTTGCTTTTCAAATGCCTTATATCCTTCATATTCTGTTGTTTCCAGCTTCTTGAGATGTGCCTCAGCTTAAATTTTCATACTACTATTTTCACCACTTAGCCACATCATGTTGTGTTACCACACATCAAAACTTAATGGAACAAACACAACAATCACCTTAAACTTATGCTGCCCTACTTTCATTATTTAGTAATGTACTACTGATAAAGATGGTCTTGGAACTAAACTTAAAGGCATATTTACTTAAAAAATCTGTATATGTGTCTAAGTTAGTCATTTTGGTGTTTTCTATGAATGCTATTCTCCTCTTGGGAGGAAAGAGACTTTGTCTGGTACAAGAAAAAAAAAGAAGAGGGAACAAGCACAGACATGAATTCTCAGAGAAGGACTTTATACATGCCATATACATCTTTAATCTCAGCTTCTTTCATTTTAGGAAGGTTTGCATCAACCTTATGGTTAGTACTGCCTTATTTTACAACTGTAACTCGTAATATTCTACTTTTGTAAACAAAGTTTAAAAAAGGAGGCACATAGTCTTGGTGCAGTGGTTTGCTGATGAGTTAAAGATTGTGCTATTTTTGTGCAGTGAAATAGTTACATTTAGTTGGTGTCTGGAGTTAGGAAAACAGAAAGGCAATCTTAGTGGCTTTTTCTTTCTTCACATAAATTCTGAAAGAACTAGTGTGAATGGCAGAATTTGGCAAAATATTAAGCATGCAAATGAGCAGAGTAGTAGAACAAACGGGCAAGCTGATCAGAAAATGAAGTCATAATGATCATTCACTTGGTATCTGTGGGTTTAGTGCTAATCATTTATGATACTTCATACTGTGATAATAAATATTTTTAGGTGTGCTTTGTAAGGTTAATGAAGTTGTACTGCCAAATTCTGACACCTTTATTTTTAATTATCTACTGCTTATCGTGTATGTGACCTCACTGACTTAAGAAGTTCTATTATTGTTATGAACATGGGAAAGATGAATAGGCTTTGGATCTTTGAAAAAAAAAAAAAAAAGGAAAAAAAAAATTGGCATATATATGACACAGGACAATCTCGATTAATAAAAGATTTTGCACTGATGTTCTATAGAAGCAAGAGATATATCTGTTTAGATTTTGAGAGGTGTCTTGCTGGAAGAGGCTATCAAAAAGAACTCCAGCAGAGGACACAAAAGAATTTTTTAAAGCGCAATGGATTTTGACTGCCTTTGAATCTATTTATCAAAGCCATTGCTGTTCCCATTTTGACGCAGGTGGAACAATAATAAATATCGAACAAAGCAACTCGATCTGTATTCAGAGCATTTCAATACATGGAAAGTTAAATGCAAAAAGAAAGAAAGCTTGCAGAGCCAGACCTATTGACTCCCGCTACTTCTATTCTGCATTGAACATGAATAGTGGATGGCACACAAAGATTGGCAAGATATTTACATTACTGTGATTAGCATATAATAAGAAACACATTCAGTTATGTGACTTTATTATTTCACTGAATCATTAATCTTTTACATCATAGGAACACAATTCAGTTGTAAACCCTGCTACTTCCTTTCATTTGAAGTGACTAACTTAGCATGTCAATTTCCATCCTCAGTGGAGCCACATTATCTCCCTAGCTGCCATTTATCCCTATAGGAGGGACTGTGCCATGAACAGTCCGCTCTCTGATAAAAACCTGCTTCTTTTTTGGAGGACAGGCAGTGGAAAGAAACCACATTCAATCCATGAGTCATACCTTGCACAGGTGCTATCCTCTGTGAGCAGGCAAGTGTGGCACCAACAACTCTTCCTTTCTGCTAGTCCTCATTCATAATCCTTTAAAGTTTATAATGTCTGGATTTTTCTCCCACTGTCCCTGCATTAGATACTTGAAGAAAACCACTGGAGAATATTTCACCTTGCTCAGCCAGAGCAGCAGCTGAGGCCCAAGCCTGCCAGGATAAAGGATACTCCAATGAACCCACCTTCAGAGTCCAAGAAGATTTTGCATAATTCCGAGATCAACCAGAAATCCAAAGCAGGTCTTTTGTGATATGAAGAAAAAGAAAATAAATAAACAAAACCTGGACATATTGAGTTGTTATAAAATGCAGTTAAATATCTCAAGATCACAGAAAAAAATAACTAATGCTCACTTCATTGTTCCTGTCTGAAGAAAGAAAAACAAACTTATTAACTTAACCCATGACAGTAACAAAACAAGCAAAATTTTTAAAAAATCCAAACCCACGAAAAAGCCAATCCCCCCAAAAAGGAATTCAGTCTAACATTCCAGTAGATATGTCTTCTGGCTAAGTCTAAAGTGCTCTGACACTAATGGCAGAAAGCTCATTGTGTTCCTTGCTTCCTCCTGTCTTTTGTGTCAAATTGTCCTGCAAAAATGCAACTTTTATATCCATGATTAGTGCTTTGAAACAAATGATAAAAATTCAGGATCTCTCATTTGTCTTGAAATTTCCAAGGCCTACAGGTTTTGTATGACTCTACCCGAGTATTCAGCAAACAACCTAGCACATCACTGTTTGCTTTTGGTCATTTGATATGTCCTTTGAGCAGACACACAAGCATCTTTCATTTCAGATATCCTCATTCACAATGCACTGCAGCAGTTCCCCAAAGCTGGTTCAGACCCTTAGAGCAAAGCAAAGAAGTGGATTTTAATTTTGAATTGTAGCTGCTCTTGTCAAAGTTCAGTGCATTAAGCATAGATTTTATTTTTGTTGCTCTCTCATAACACCAGGAACTACATTAACTACAAAACACATGTGCTTAAAGTAAGTAAAGTAATGGAGAAATATATTGTTCTTGTTATTTGAAATGTCACATGAGATCTTGGGCTTATTTTAGGAGCACAATGAAACCGAGCTGCAGTTTTCACAAAGGAATAGTTTAAGATACATTAAATGAATAGATGATTTTATTTTTTTTTTTGCTATTGCTTTGCAGCACCACAGCAAACAACTACTTCCATGCTGTAGGAAGGTAGAGCTCTGCCTACTTTTGCCTTCTAACTGAAGGTTTCATTTGACTTCTAGAATGATCGTCCCTTGTTTACAGCCATATCCACTCTCTTCAATTTGACATACTTTGTGTCATCTTTTGCCATCTATTAGCTCAGCTTCAATGCTGTTACACTGCAACTAAGTAAACTATTAAACTGAAATCATACAGGAAAATAAATAAGTTAAAGGAAAGTCCATATAACATGCAAAGGACATCAAACATATGTCAAGATATAATTTTTGTAGCTGCCTAACAGAAAGAAAAAGGCAGTGTTGCTCACACTTGTGAGGATGTCATGAGTAAAGATGTGCATATTGGAATGTTAGTCTCTCTTCACTTGTCCTATGTTACTTCTGTTTCTACTGGTAATTTTTTAAATGTTTCTAGTCTGTATTCTGCATTTTATTCTCACCCTCTTCATTCCCTGGCTGTGTTACTGAATATGTGAGACAATACTCGAGACAATCTCACTGCCTGGGTGGAGGAACAGAAGACTGAAGATTGGTGTTGCTATGGAGTAATACTAAGGTTTCTTCAATCCCTTTAGTATAATTTTGGCTGCAAAAAGAGTTTCAGGGGAAGGTGCTTTTCAGAAGCTCCAATAATCCTATTATTTCTTCTTATTTTTTAATTTTTTTCTACTCTTGACTTTAAAATGTAAATTCATTAGAAAAGAATATTAAAAATCAATAAGGTAAACTGTTGTAAGTTCATCCTGTATATCTGTTCCACAGAGGCATATTCAGTAAAGTCCTTTCTTTGGGTATATACATTTACATGTATACTCACACTTAGGTTCATAGTGTTTGCCTAGCTACAGAGCATGAACAGACACATGTGAAATATAAAGGATGTCCTTTTCCATCTTCTGAAGAAATCATTAGTTACTCACTAGAATGATTCTTTTAATGCAGTTTTGCAATAGTGTCTCATAACCTGCAAGGTCAACACTGAGAATTTGATTCCTCATGTACTGTGCTCAAGTGTTCAGTACAGCTCGAAGCAAAAGTTTATAGACTTTTCAAACTTGCATTTTGGCACCTTGGGATCAGGATGTTCTTTTTTATACAGAAAAATTTTGGGAGACTGAGTTCATGAATAGCAAGATACTGAGATAACACCAGAGCATTTTTTTACATAGAATAAATAACAGAAAATCAAATTTGTAGTATAATGCAATTGCTTCAACTACAATCCCTCAGTCTGAGGCAGATAATACATGGAGAGATTTAGGAACTACATAATACAGGTTAAGAAATAATAGTGTTCACTTAAATGTTCACTTGAGAAAGTCTGCATAAAATTTAAGAGAGAGAGAAACAGGCCAGTGCTATTTTGTCAAGTTTTTACTTTTAAGATATTTCCTAACCAAGTTAATAACACAGTTCAAATAGTGTCAGATGAAGCCACTGTGCAATACTAAACCTGGCAAAATGATGGTAATTTATCACTCCATGGCATTTCTGTTTTCAGACTTACATTTGACATCAATGATAGAAAATGTTGTGCTCTCTGCCTGCAGTATCTAGAACACTATACTCACAGACAAAAAAGGACTTCTGCTTAAGCTGCATACGAACAATAAACATGTACAGTCAGTTTGTGTATCTTACATAAAGATAATTCAGGCCACACAAGGAAGTATAAGCACTGGATTTTCCCTAGTATTTAGGCTCATATTTGCATTCTTGAATCTTTCCTTTTTCACTATGAAAAATAACATCACTAATAACCAGTTGAATGTGCAGTTGTTTTCATAAATGGGTCACTCTGTTGCTACTAGGAAAATATAACAGACTTAAAAACTGAAAGTGTGTAAACACAAAATAAAACATCAGATGATTCCAAAGGCTTTTGTGATGTTGGCCACTCTTTCAAACACCATATGTTCAATATCACTTGCAACCACGAAAATCTTACAGATATTTTAAAAGCTGCATTCAAGCTAGATTTTTGCAGCACTAATACTGTATTTCCCCTTCTATTACCATGGGAAAATGTAAGTCCATAGGTGGAGTAATAGCTCAGGATCTTAACAAACTTTAGACAGACCTTTCGCTTTCCCTTCTTTCCCTTTCCTGCTCAAGCCTGGTGTTTGTTCTGCTACTGCAGAAGCTGTGACAAAGAAAACCTTAGGTGGAGACCAAAAGGATACATCTACTTGCCAAAGGCAAAGGCAGACCTGACCATATTGACCATAAAACCTCAAAAATCTAATGAGTTAATCATATAACAGACATGAAAAATTGCATTTGCAGTCCACTGACCTTATACATTATCCCAGAAGCAGTCAGGTAAGAGTTACTATTCATATGTTTGACTTTTTGGGACAGTGCTGTGCTTTTATAATTTGTTTTGACTTGCTAATCTAGTGTTGCATAATGATGGCAAATAAATAGTAACAGCCTTGTTAGTACAATTCATAAAAGCACATTTTCCGATAAAAAATGTGCATGCATGTGTGAAGGAAGAAAGATTGGGGTGAAGGGAAGATATTGGGAAGTTAGTTAAAACTAGAGTAAAAAGGCAATAATTCTAGGCATGGAAGACAAATAGGTTTCCACAGCAATAGGTAAAAATGCCCCCCCTTGCTCTCTCATTACCTGAACTCTGCAAAACTGTGTCTCGCATACAAGGTTTATTTGATAATACATGTGAGAAAAATCCTGACTGAGCAGTCTGCCCTCAGTGAAGCCATAAATGCTCTGTTGCTGTGTGGTCTGCCATAATAATTCAACATTTTTTTTCTTCAAAGTTATGGCTGTTCCTTTAGCAATACAGTAATGTTTTTTATTCCAACATAAATGCAGCTTTGTGAAGACAGAAAAAGTATATTCACATTATTCTTTATCTTATACACTCTATTGTCTAAAAACATTGTCATGTTTTTAGATTTGTCTCTTTCTTACATATTCCAGATCCTGCTTTATAACACCATACTTATGAGTGATTTTTTCCTAAGGCTTCTTCCTGCCCTACATCATTCATTCTAATGATCAAAACTGGATATTAATTTTTTCAATTATTTTATTTTTCCCTCCACATAAGTCTTAAAATGCCTTACAAATGAGAAGCATCTTTATGCATGCTTAACAACTGGGAAAACTGCAAACAGAGAGGAAATGTTTTGCTTGTTCACAGAGTAGATCACACAGAGCATAGAATAAAACCCTAATCTTTTTATCCAGACTTAATAACTTCAGGGCTATGTTGTGCAAACCCAAACATTGTGCTTCTAGTTGTGAAGGTGTGCACTTGTGCAGGGTGCACAATTATCAGTGTTAATCTCTTCCCTCTAAGGCACAATCCGTGCTTTTGACCATGTGTTTGATTACAAACACTCACTCATCTCACTTGCCTTGCTGACTTACAGGGCTTAACTATGAGTATCACTTGCAGAGCTGGTTACAGAATAGAAAAGCTTTAAAATATGTCAGGTACAATAGAAAGATATATGCAGGAGAATAGGAAAGAAAATAAATCATGGTTATGAGAAGGTTGCTTTTGTAAAAAAAAAAATCATATATTTTATTTACATTTGTTATTAATATTTTATTTGGTGCACCACAGTTGGTATAAAGTCCTGAAGATAGACACATACATACTTAAATGCCACAGAGCTAGAAGCCGCATTGCTTATTATGGTATTCTCTTGTTTCCAGCCAGTAAAAAAAGAAACAAAGCAAAGCCAATCTATTTTGCATTACTCGTTTAATGATTATTCTTAAACAAAACTACTTATTTATCATATTGAACTATGATGATAATGATAATAACAATACAATACTCATAAATTTCTGAAACATAACACTATAACCTTTGGGAGATGAGCAATCACACAGTGGTTAGCATTCATGAGATATGTCTTTGTTTTGAATAAATGTCAGTAGAGACAATATGATAGTAGCAGTAGTTAAAAAAATGCCTACCATCAAGAATGCCAGTACTCCCCTCTGAGAAAGATGCTGATTTAAGGTTTACCAATGCTTGGCTTCATGCATGAGCTTCCTTACCAAGAATGGGCCATCTGCAAGAGGACATTTAATCTTGCTTAAGATATTACCTCTGGGAAAATAGAAAACTAAAAAGATGGCCTAGCTCAGTCATATCAGATAGTGAAGTGGAAGAAAATGAGGGAAGGTGCCTTATTCAGGGCTTTCTTAGAAATAAAAAAAGAGCAACCCCCCCAAAAAACCCAGAACAAGCAAATAAACACACACACATGGAAAAATAAATAAATAAATAAATAAATAAGAGTGAAACTGGTTGTAAAGGGAGGAAGCAATAGAAGAGGAAATTATTTTGTGCTTTGCATTTGAATCCTACTATCATCAGGACTCATAAGTGGTATATCCTTGGTCATTAACTTTTATGAAGTGCTGATTTCCCTTTTGGCTTCCACCAGTCTATCAGCCCTGCAGCCAGGGCTGTCTTTCTGTACACAGCTGAGCCAAGTAATTGCTCAGTATGATCCTCCAGTAAAACATTTTGTCACAACCAACCTCTCACCATCTACTGAATAGCTTTGAAACAGCCTCGGTCTGTCTGACTGAATGACCACTAATGACCCAACTGCTCTTAGGAAGACATAGAACATCCTTCTGCCAAGACTGATTTTTTTTCTGTTACGTTTTGCACCCAGGAATGTCAGGTGCAGCATAAAGCCAGCACAGAGCAGCTGGATGTTCTCAAAGCCATCTTTCTTTCCCCCACCGTACGTACACCGCCTCTTCATTCACTATAAATTACCTAAAACTGGTGTTCACAGTGCTCTGTAAAGTGAAAGGCAGGGCTTGAACAGTTAACGTGTTGGTTTCCAGAAAAAAATAGGAGAGTTCTGAAATGCGAAAATGCCAACTTTCCTATGTTAGGTCTCCTCTGACTTTTACAGGAGAGCACAAGTGGATCTGAAGACTGAAGTACATTTGTATGGATCACAACTTCTTTCAAAACTTCAGTGTTATTTCACAGTTCACAACTTACTGAGTATACAGCCTAAAGTAGCAAACTGTAAAAAAAAAAAGTTCATGATATCTGCTACACAAATACAGACTAAAATAAAAGAATATCACTGTAAGTTGTACTCTATACATAAGGTTTTTCTAAAACAACACTTCTAAGTGACTAAGGCGCAGAAAACCAAAATCACGTGTTGACAGTAGCCAGAGGACTCACTGAAAAAACAAAACCAACCAACCAAACAAACATCAAAACCCCACACCAAACCAACAAACAAAAACAGCATAGAGGAAATACATATTCATATGTGGGGCCTTCTGCAGTAACACAGACTGGTTGTGCAGACAGTATGCAAGGAAGGCAAACATTTGAAGAAAGGAAGTCTGCAATTTCCCAAAGTACTTGCATATCCTTAAAAGAAAAGACTCTTCACAAGTCTCCAGAACAGTTTTTGTTTCTTTTTTTATCACACTAGGAGGTTTAAAATCCCACTTGCATGGCAACCAGTAGAACAATGGGTAGATAAAGAAGAAGAGCTGAAAATAAGGAAGCTATTCTTATGGCTAGAGTGCACAGAAGTGGTTCTAATACTCAGAAATTAATTTTGGAACTTTAGCTGAATAATTTTTTCTCAGCAAAATTATCATTAGTTTTTCATAAAACATTGTAAAGAAATACTGATTGAAAAAAAAAAAGGTAAAGAAAATATACAGATGACTTTATTAAAAAGTATTTTTTTACTTCAAATGTCAGCACTAGGAAAAACTGGGAGAAACCAGGAGAAGGATATGTTTTCGTAGTATAGAAATTAAACCCATAGAAGTGATTAGGTTTTTAAAAATTCAAATAAATGTTATCTCTCTCACCTTGAAGAATAAATAATATTTTTTTTCAAATCACTTTTTAGGACACCATTATTTTTGCAGCTTAAGTGCATCTTCTGTAGCCTGAATGCTAGATCTCTACACTGAAAGTCAGAATTTGGTTTAAGGGTTTTTTAATTTAAGAAATACATTTAAAATCAATATAGTGCAGTAAGACTTAAGTGAACTAAAAATATTCCTGTTGATACATTATATGAATCATTATGTAATACTTAGGACATAATACCCAACTTGTAATTATTCTATAACATTTGGGTGTGTAATTCCTGTGTCCCCTGTACACAACAATGTACATGACCACATCATCCTGACTGTCTCACTTTAATATTGTCAGACCACCATATCTGTGTTTGTATACAACAGAGTGATGTAGGAAATACATTAGTAAATGTAACTTTCTCCAGGCTATATCAGACTAATTCATAGAAATGAAAGAATTTGTCTCATGCATCTGCTGAAGACCTCAAATTCAATGTCTCTATATGTAAAAGGAAGGTTCTTCTGTCATGCCCCTCATCAGAAAATTCAGTGCTTGCTTTCTCTCTTTGTGGTATTATCTTCGCACAAAGGATAAATTGGCCAGACACTTGCTGTGGAGGAGTGACCACCACAAAAGGCCTTCTCTGAGAAATCTCACAATAGATTGTTGGAACAGAGAAAGAATTCAGTGGTGCTAACAATCCTCCTGCAGCAGGGAGAAGCTGATATTTTAGTAAACATTCCCTTTTGATATGAACTTTTCCCCTCTCCTATGTTAGGGACATTATTTACATATAATAAGGAAAAAGAGCCTCCTATTTCCATGTCCAAATAGAAAAAAAAATTAAAATAAAATCTAAAAAAATCAAATCCCTCTGTGGGAATTTATTGAATTTCAAGTGCCCATGACTCATTAAGACAAAAAACCCAACAAACAAACAAACTCACAAACAAAAAAAAAAAAAACTCACCAAACAAAACAGAACAAAAAATCCCAACAAACAAACCTTCCACATTTGCCACAAGAGACTGAAACAGGGTTCTCAATGCTGTTGTGTGGTAGGAGAGAGGAAGAATGGAAATATTGGAAAGATTACACCAGCTCTACTTATAGGTGTCCTCTCACATCCCTAGCATTCAGTGCACACTGCAATCAATGGAAAAGGGGTTTTTAAAACTCCTATCTTCTTTATAGTGGAAGAATTTGAAATTAGCTGTTCATACACTTCACAAGACTCATTATATGGATGCAGAATTATAGAATGGTTTAGGTTGAAAGTGACCTCAAAGATGATCTAGTTCCAACTCCCTGCCATAGGCAGGAACAGCTTCCACTAGAACAGGTTGCTCAAGGCCTCATCTAACTTAGCCTTGAACACCCCCAGGAAGGGAGCAAACAAAGATGCTTTTAGTAGGTGCTATTTGGAATATATATGGAAAGAACAAACTGTATGGCAAGACTCTTTCCTCTTGACTCTTAAAAGGGTAGAAGCAACAAGAGCAGAGGTCAAATAATATTTTGGAATTTTTTCCAAATGAAACAGCAAGCTCTCAAAAACAAGAAGTACTCCAAACACTGCATCCTGCCCTACCTTCCCTGAAACAGGTGCTGAAGACTTAATGCCACTCCTGCACTCCCAGAGTGGGAAATTAGAATAAGTGGTGGCAGCTGTAGCAGGAAGTAGGCCTTCTTTAAAAAGTTTTCCAGAGAGCTTGCCAGAGAGCCTTTGTATAAAATGGAAATGCTGATTCTATAAGCTGGGGTGGGGTTTTAGGCCTTGTTTTCTGCTCTTTTCTGAGCTCTTCTTCTTAATAATTTCACAAATATCTGTTTCATTTAATGCAGACTGTAAAACCTAAATCTCCTCGTCTGGCTTGAGGACTTGTGGTGGTGACTTTCAGCTGTGGATCAAATCTGTGAGTATCCCAAAATTGTCTAAAGTTTTTCAAATAGCAAATGGGGATGCTGCAGCAATTTAGCTAGACTGAAGATATTAGAAGTGCATGTAGAATCAACAGAATGTGAGAGAGGACTGCAGTTAGGTGGAGAAAAGCAAAACAAAACTAGAAAGCAATAAGAGTAAAGTATTTGATTGTGGAGCAGCCCATGCTCCTGAATGGGTGGTGAGGCCTGATGTGTGAATACATATGTACTTACTTACCTAGATATAAAGTTGTACTTGTACAGACTTTTGACAGTCAGACAATTAAATTTAGAAAGCAATACATCAGTCAGAAAGTACAATGCAAGTCTGGGCTACCTATTTGCAGCTGGAGGTGTGTTGTTGAGTACGTGGAAGGAGCTAAAAGAAAAAAAAAATTGGAATGAATCAATCTTTAAGAAAAAGGAATGACTTTTAGTTTATACACTCTTACATTTTTTTTCCCCCCCTTCTTTCTGGGAGGATTATGAGGATTGGTTACTCAACAACCAGCTCTTAATGGAAGTAATAATTGGTTATTAGCATGACGATTGTCTCTTTCTGAATTTGATCCCTGCACACTACATAGTGCCGCAATGGTGCCTTACAATCCACCATACTGAGCTGGAACAATGGAGAAATGCAATGTTCTTGGTCAGCTATGGGTGGCTGTAGTTCAATAAATTGCTTTGGGAGCACAGATGATGTGAGTCACTTGTCTTAGATTAATAGAGTTTTCTATCACAAGCAGAGTAGTGAATGTGAAGAGCAGACTGAAAAAAAATAATTAAATGAAATTAAGATTCAGGTCTAGCTTTTTCCACTCTTGTTTCAAAGTCTGTTGTCATAGCTACTGCAGCATAAGATAGCTCAGTAAGTTCACTTTCTCTTTAAAGACGTATTCACCTTTTTAAGAAAATTCAAGTAACTGAGCAAGTACTAAAAAGAAAAACGTATCTTTTGTGAATCCATAATTTTATCAAGAGTTACTATTTGGATCAGGGATACTCAGCCTTTATCAGCTAGAATGTGTTTGTTCCTCAAGGCTAGCAAACCAGAGAATAATTAGATGTATGCTAAATTACACTGTAATTCAAAACAGTTTCAAAATTCAGCATGGCTGTTTCCCCTTAGTCTCAGTGGTTAACATGAGTTATCTAAATGAATGTCCTCAGAATCCTGGCTGCCAGGAGCAACATTTCATTTCTGTTTCTAGGCTCAGGATAGACTCAAGTTATAGACATGTGTGAAAATATAAACCATTTACCTTAAAGTTTTGACAAATACCTTAGATTATGTTGTTCTTTTTTTATACTGCTTTTCCTATAATGTCATCCTTTTACTCTGAAATCTCTAGAATTAATTCTTAAATCACATTATTGGAGCTTCTTGAAGTCAATTTAGATGAAATATTTCTCTTAAGTAAAAGTACGGTTTATAGGCTAGAAAGGAAATTGAAAGTTAATGATTATTTTGTTGCAGGTCAAGCATAATTTATCTGTCACGTGTCTAAATCAATATGGGTGTCTGGCCTGTGAGCTCTCTCCTCTATCATGGTGTTCTTGTGGCTTTGTCCTTCTGCACAGCTTGAACTGTCGTCAGTGAGTTTCCTTGCACCTTAGCTTAATGTCTGTTATAGACTTTGGCCATTAGCTGAGCTGTATGCTGGTTTACTACATTTAGGGAATTTCATCTGGTCAAGAACTACTTTACAGTATGTCAAATAATAGGCATTGGCAAGTATTTTCCTTCACTTCTATAATGATCTAACAGGTGGTTATCTTATCTCAAGAAAATACTAACAAGGGAATGTCTTGCTCTGCAGATAGGAAATATCTCTAAAACCCATGTGTCATGCCCAAGTTGATATTTGCTGTTTCTGCTTTGCCTATGGGCAAAGAGCTTTTTGCGCTGTTTTGGTTGTGTTGCTTTGTTTTGTGTTTTTTTTTTTTTCCCCCTTGACCAGTGTTTTTTTACTAAAATGTGTACACTTTGAATGAGATTTTAGATGTTTTTAAATTCATCATTTCATACATGTTTGCATCAGTCTGCAATCCTGATAATAATTATCCCTGTAAACAAAGAAAAGAGTTTTTCTAAAGCTGACTGATAAATGAAGAGAAAGCAAATGAGGCATTAATCAGCTTCAAGAAAATTTTCTGGAACTTTCTACTAGGAAATTGTCAAGAGAAAAAGCAATGATTGTGCAAAATGCAGATAATCCTGACCATGTGAGAAACTGCATGTCAAAGCCAAAGCATATTTGGTTTTGTGCAGTCTTTTAACATGGTTATTTTGTTAGCTGTCCATAGGCTCCCCCACCGGCTTAGAAATGTATATATTTCACTGGGTCTTTACCTAATTAAACAAATTCAATCTGGTTTTGCCCCTGGCTTTTCTGGCTGCTACTGGTGCAGTAATTCATGTGGACTACATCACCTCGATTTTTACTCATTTCTGAAAAACAAGATAATTAACTGTGGTGTTCCGGTGTCCTCTTTCAAAACATGTAGATGATTCTTCATATGATATGCAAAGACAGATTAATGCTTGATGTAGCATTTTACATATGATAGTAATTACCTGTTGCATATTACCAGTTGTGACATAATTAAATAGCTGTCTACAAGTGAAAATTTTTCAACTTTCTCAAACACAATGTTTTCCCTATTCTTGCAGCTGGCCTTCCTTAAGTACAATTCAAGAAGTACATTGTTGACTGCTTAGACTGCACTGCCACTATTTTTTTTTTTTTTTTTCCCCAATATGTCACTTGCATAAAAGTTAAATATACTCTGTTGTTCACAGACTCACCATGGCTGGAAATTACCTTTAAGATCTTCAAATTCAACCATTATCTAATTCCACCAGAGCTACTAATGCACCATATAGACAGCTTTTAAATGTATCCAGGATTGGTGATTTGACCGCTTCCCTGGGCAACCTGTTCCAGTTTTTGGTAACTGTTTCAGTATAGAAGCTTTTCCTAATGTCTAACCTAAACCTTCTCTGGCATAACTTGATGCCACTCCCTCTTGTTATATCAGTTGTGTCTTGTGAGAAAAGGCCAATACTTAACCTCTCGACAATATCCTTCCAAGTAGCTATAGAGTGAGAAGGTTTCCCCTCCGCTTTTCTTCAGACTAAATAACACCATCTCCTTCTGCTGCCCCTCATAAGACTTAGTACTTTAAGTTAAATATTTTAAGGTTAAAAGAAGGAAGTTTGCTATAAAAATAGAAATAAGCATGGTTTGTCATGTGCATTTTGGTGTAAGGGTTGGTTGCTAAAAGTTTGAGTGTACAAGCCTTAAGAGGACTGTATGCTGTAATGGGGCTGAATGATATCAGCATGCAAATGCATATATGTAAGCATGGAAGCAGCCATCAACGTCAGTGAAATTCTGTAGATTAATCAGTGTTGTTTTGGCTTTTTTTCCTCTGTGGATTTTTTTGTCTGTATTTATTGGGGTGGGTTTTTTTACTCAATTAGGTTTTGTGTTTGTTTTGGGTTTTTTTTCTTTTTTTTATCAACTGTAAAGATGCTAAGCTATATTTTGATGTAAAAACTGAAAATGCTTCACATACCTTCTCCTTCCTCATCCTAGTTTTTTTGTGTGTCTGCTTAGCATAGCACAAATGGCATGGTTTCTCATACATCTGGATGCTTAAAATGTAGGTAAGGAACTAAGTCTAGCAGCTTGCATCCCCTCCTCTCTTCCCTGTTTCTGGTTAGGCAACACCTCTTTAGTATTTGAAGAGATGTATCAGCATTTCTTGAACTCCCTTGGCTGAGTGGAAATCTTTCATGGCAGACTCAGCTGTAATGTGACTTGAGATGCTGTGCTGTGCTCTTGGGAGGACGTGGCTAATGGAAATCCAGCCAACACACAGGGTACCTTGATGTAAAACATTTGTACAGCAAAAAAATGCTTTCACATCACCTGCAAAGAAGGTTGTAGAAGTGTATGCCTGACTGGTGCAGGATGACACTGGGAAAAAAGACAACTGTGCACCAGGGCCCTCAAAGCCCAATGCAACCATGCTCCTATTTTTCCAGAAATAAGTGGGTCCAAGCTGCAGTCAGCAGTACTGATAAATTTGTGTGTCTTAATTTAGCATTTCATATTAACTTGCACTTTGTCAAAACTGCAATTTTACTGAAAAAACTTAGTCAACATAATGAGGAGTTTTGCCTGTCAGCTCTCTTTGTTGCTATGAAGCTGGTATTTCCAGATCATGAAGCACTACTAGGTAACTGCTGGATTGGAAATACAAACTTTGGATCACTCGCCTTTTTCTGGGGACTAATAACCAGCATCCCTTGTTCCCTCTCTGAAATGGCTCCTAGGAATACCTATACTATCCTGAGGGAGGAGGAGAAACCCCTCTTGGGAGAGAAGGGTTGATACAAGGGTAGATTTCTGCTACCTCAGTTTTGCTTTCCTCTCCAAAATGAGATGGTCTATAAAGTATGGCATGTCTCAATTGCCTGTTCAGGACTGGAGTTTGAACAGTTGTTTAAACTTTCCATCCCAAGCACACACTGCTGCTTCTGCCATGGTTTTCTCCAAAGTCTGACTGTAGAACATTTCCTATTTTCTTGCCTATTGGATTGAGGATTGTGTTAGCTATTCTGAAGGCCAGGACAGGTCTTCCTGACAGCTGCTTTCTGTAAAGAAACTCTTAGAGTTCTTCTGTCTTCCCTGTGAGTTTGTTTTCTTCTGTTAGCTATTAGTTAAGATTTTAAGTAAAAGCCTGAAAAATACTGAACAAAATGAAATGTTACCTGATACAAAGGAAGATTATACCTCAGCCAGCTTCCTATTCCTGCCCTCATAAGTCACACCAGCTCAAACATCACCAAAATCATCACTTCTGAAATCAACCTATTCACATTACAGTTCAGAGCCTTAATGTTAGGTAGTATTTCTGTTTTGTAGCTTATATTTTGAGTTGAATCTCTTAATTGTAACTTTATGCAATTAGCTGTAACTGGGCTTTCATAGAGAGGAGTGCCCTCTTGGTGTGGGAAATAAATGGTTTGTTAGATTTTTCAGTGAGGAATCCACTGGTGTTTTAATAGTATCAGTCATCAGGTTGTTTAAAGATGGATATTTGCAGAGTATAGCTTGAAGACTTTCTGTTTAGTCAGTGAAAAAAAAAAACTCAGCTTTTATCTGAATTGTTCAGAATTTCCATTTTGCAAACACCTCTGGTAAGACAGTCTAGGCTGGTAATTCAGGTACTTAAGATAAACAGTAATAGATCAGCAAGTGTTCCTTGGTATTTTCATCAATAAAATGTTTAGGTGATTTTATGTAGGTTATTTTTTTTAGAGGAGATGACTTATTTTGTCATAATGTCCCAGCAGGTGCTCATCAATTTTAAGGTACTGCTCATTTATTAATATTTTGTGTGGTTGTTTTTTCATAAATTCAAATTCTCTTTTTTAATGATGTGTCAAAATATTTTTTATTTTTTAACCCCTTATTTTTTTTGTCCAGACATTGTAGTCTTTGACCTTGTGCATCCATTAAACACTGAGTTGCATATAGGAATATTCACCTACTGTGATCCCTGCAGAAGTCGTTCTGTACCAGCAGTAGAATCGCTGTTCACATCTTTCATTTGCATGTATAAGCATACTTCCGGTCTTTTTTTTTTTTTTTTTTCCCCTCTAAATGCTGGAGTGTTTCACCTGTAATTTATCAAAAAAATCTGTGAAACAAAAATTGTCTCTGCATCCCTAGGCTACTTTCTCTTCAGAAGCTCATGTTAGAAGATGCTTGGGGTGGGGACTGTAGGTGATCTAATCCAGAGGAGGGCCACAAAGATGGTCAGAGGGCTGCAGCAGCTCTGCTATGAGGACAGGCTGAGAGAGTTGGGGCTCTGCAGCCTGGAGAAGAGAAGGCTTTGAGGAGACCTTATAGTAGGCTTCCAGCATCTGAAGGGGGACTACAGGAAGGCTGGGGAGGGACAAGGGCTGGTAATGACAGAATGAGGAGGAATGGGTTTAAATTGGCAGAGGGGAGGTTTAAACGGGATGTTAGGAGGAAGTTCTTTACAGTGAAGATGGTGAGACACTGGAATGGGTTGCCCAGGAAGGTTGTGGCTGCTCCCTCTCTGAAGGTGTTCAAGGTCAGGTGGGATGAGGCCCTGAGAGACCTGTTCTAGTGGGAGGTGTCTCTGCCTATGGCAGGGGGTTGGAACTGGATGATCTTTGAGGTCTCTTCCAACCTAAACCCTTCTATGAGACTTCTGATTCGCCCCAGGCTCCACAGACTGCTGGGTGAAAGAAGGGGGCAGACACTTTCTGACCTGGTCCTCACTGTCAATGATCTGTGTGCCTCCAGGGCTTGTTCGTCTTTGCAGGTGCAGTGCTCCTCTAGCAGGTGCAGGCTGCATGGAGGAATTTTTGAGTAGCAAAGGAGGGCATGATTCAGTTGAGCTGAGCAATCCTATTTTTGAAGACTGTCCTTGAAAAGCAGAAATAAGGAATGCAGAAGCAGGATGCAGAAAACAGCAATGAGAATTGTTTATCAGACAATGGGGACCTATTAGAATATGCCAAATGTTATATATTAGCCAACCATATTGCCTGTTTTGTGACCACCCCACCTCCTTGGGGACTATAACTAGTTTGTACTGATTAAACGGAGAATAATGATTAACCATATCGGTGTCTTATCAACATGGAAGTCTCATGAATAACAAGGGGGTTCTGGGGACTCCACAGACTTTGGAGCTTGCAAGCAGTCTGTTGGGCCTTAACACTGGTGGAATGAACCTCTAAACAAAGTAACCGACTAGCTTTATGTTGCAGGAGTAGTGCATCACATGGAGGATGCCTTGTTGCGGACAGCAAAAGGGAAGCCACTAGCACAACTATTTTTTGAACTAAGGCACACTTTAAAATCCAGAACATGCCCATGTTGTGTCATTCATATTAGGAGTCACCAACTAGATTTAAGATTGGGTGAAGGAAATGCAATAGCTGATAGCATAGGAAGTGCTACCCAGCTAGCACCCCCGGCTTATGTGTTTGAGCAGGCTCGCATATCACACAAAATTTTTCACCAAAACGCTCAGGCCCTTAGACAACAGTTTAACCTCACTCATACAGAAGCTTTAGGCATTGTGAGAACCTGTCCTCAGCGTAGTCAACATGGTGTAGGACTTGGATTGGTGGTAAATCCTTGAGGCCTAAAAGCCTCTGGCAAATGGATGTGACACACATCCCCCAATTCAGAAGGTTGAAGTACGTGCACATTTCCATAGACACTTATTCTAAGGCAATGTGGGCCGCAGCACAAATTGGAGAAACAGGTAAACTGCAAGTTTTGCTGTATTGGGAGTGCCTGAACAGATCAAGACCAACAATGGTCCAGGATATGTTAGTGATTGAGTAAGGAAAATCATGCAAATGTGGGGAGTCAAACATGTTACCACACTCTCCTATGGGCCAAGCAATCATTGAGCAGGTGCATCAAACCTTAAAGCACATCTAGGTAAACATTCCGGAATAATAGAACCCCAGGAAAAATTGAGCAAGGTTTTGTTTGTGTTAAATTATCTCTATCTTGCAGGAGATCAAGAGGAGCCCCCCCACCATGATACACCATGCTGCACTAGAGGGCGTGACCAGGAACGCAATTTGAACTGGTTTCTCAGTTCACTACAAGAATCCCAGGACTGGGATATGAGAGGGCTCCTCACTTGTCCTCTTTAACAGTAGATGATATCTTTTTGTCTCCACAGGACAAGGACCATTGTGGTTGCCTAGCTGATTTACTTGGCCTGCAATAAGGAGCACCAAAGATGTCAGCAGTAACGATGACAGTGGTGTGGCTAATGCTGAAGTCCCTGGGGCTTACGATGGCGGTGCTGACAAGCATTAAGCCCAAACAAAAGCTGTGGGTGACATGGGCGAATCAGACTGGAAATCAAGAGTCTTGTATAGCAATGGCGTCTGCCACAGATCCCTTTCAAACATGTCTAATTGGATTACCAGGCTTTGATAGTGATGATTTTGTAGGATTTAGTAGTAATAATTGTAGTGGCTTAAACAGCGTATCACAATGTTCAGCACAATTAATAAAAGGACTAAATATTAGCCTATCTTGGGACCCTCAAGAATTAAATCTTTTAGGCTCTCAGTCAATAGGGAATGTATCAAAAAATTGGACGCAAACCTGTTTTGTTTTTGGAAATTTACAACAAAGGGTTAATCCATATATGAATCTTGATTGGTCATCCTGGACTAACGTGAGTTCGAATTTGCAATATGATTATCGTGTTGTAGGGAGTTATTGTGGGACTAATGATAGTAAACCAAACAGCCCAAAAGGCCTAGGAGCCTATGGAGCTCAGGTAAAGGGAAAAGGTGTTCTATGGAATAACAATACTGCAAGGGCTCTTCCTCCAGGTATCTTTTTGATATGCGGAGATAGGGCCTGGCAAGGGATACCAAAAGGGGTAACAGGAGGACCATGTTATCTAGGAAAGCTGACAATGTTTGCACCTCACCTTCAGGACCTGCGAAAATTATCATCTAGTAGCAGGACAAAAAGCTCCCTGGGTCTTAGCCCTGACTGTGATGATAATGTTATGCTGTTAAGCAAGGCCGCACGGGTGGCCTTATCTCTATTTGTGCCAGGAGTTGCAGCAGGAAATGCATTGAGAGAATTAGCTAAACTCGCATGTTGGTCTGAAAAACAAGCCAATGTTACCACAGGAGTTCTAGAGCAGTTGTTATTAGATCAAAATAGCCTTCAGCATGCTCTACTGCAGAATCGAGCAGCGATTGATTTCCTTCTCCTGGTGAAAGGGCACGGTTGTGAGGACTTTGAGGGTATGTGCTGTTTAAATTTGTCAGATCATAGTGAGTCTATTCATAAGAGCATAAAATGGTTAAAGGATCATACTAGCAAAATACAACAAAGCACTGGTGTATTTGATGATTGGCTCAAAAGCATATTTGGAAACATTCCTGATTGGCTGAGTAGCCTGATTAAAGTAGGGTTAAGAATTATTGTATTAATATTAATTATATTGTTGTGTGTTTGTGTAGCCTTTAGCTGTATTAAAAAGGGTTTAAATAAAGTAGTTGATCAGGCTTAAAAAGATAAAGGGGGAATTGTGGAGGAATTTTTGAGTAGCAAAGGAGGGCATGATTTGGTTGAGGTGAGCAATCCTACTTTTGAAGACTGTTCTTGAACAAGCAGAAATGAGGAATGCAGAAACAGGATGGAGAGAACTGCAACAAGGAGGAGCTGAGCTTGTTTATCAGAGAATGAGGACCTATTAGAATATGCCAAATATGTATTAGCCAATCATATTGCCTTGGTGGCTAGAAGTGTAACTGCCTTGTATTGATTAAATGGAGAATGCTGATTAACTATATTGGTGTCTTATTACTCTGGGGTGCTCTCACTGTCAAGGCAAGTGTCTTGCGATATTTTCTCCGTGTGTCATGCTGGCTGTCATATGCAGCTATTGCTTGAAAGCAATTAAAGTTGATCCTGGGGAACTTAAAGATGTTCCAGACTGGATTATAGCTTATATTGCTATAATCAATTAGGCATTAGCACTACCTGTAGGCATCACAGGCATGGATACAGCAAAACACAGAATAATGGTAAAGAAATGAAACAATGGCAAAAGCGCACTGTGTTACCTGATTATCTGTTTTTATATCAATGCCCAAGGTTGTTTGGACCTTTGGACATAATTAGCTTATCCAATCAGTGTGCCATAAGAAAAGTTTTTACCATATTTGGGTGAAAACACAAGCTTGCTATTCCCCTATAGAAAGAACACGTCTAGCAAAAGCTTAGCATGAGGCAAGCACGTGCACCTTGTTTACCATGGGATGCAAGCACGAGACAAACAAGTTGGGTAAGGCAGAGTGCTCGCACTCCATGGCTCCAGGTCTTTCGTCCTTTTTCCCATGGTTACCTCTCCCCAGACAGAAGGAAGGAGAGCAGAAAAACATGTCAGGGCAAGTTGGCACATGTACAGGCCTGTTTTTGACCCTTCAGGTCTACCACAATACAGACTTTATCGTGAAGCAGAGGACTAGGCTTTCGAAGAAATCTGCTTACTTTCTAAAACTTACACTCCAGAACACGCATGACTTGTTGACAGCCTTGTGCCAACAGACAGGGGACATCCACGTAGAAAGTTGGTTGCTTAGGCTTATTTTTACCTAAGAGTAACAGCTACACAGAAAATAAATTTTCCAGAGGAAGCAGTCAGGGAATGTCTGAGAGAGGTGGAATGTATATAGCTATGAAGAATGCCTTTTGTGAGTGGGTTTGGTACACTGAGGGATGGGATAAGGAACAAGTCTTCAGAATAGATGGAGAATAAGAAGTGGAACAAAATAGATCTAAATAAATTCTCATTAGAATCAGTTTGGATATATCTGATAAACTTGAAGTACAACCAAGAATCACATATATAGATTTGTAGTTGACCATAACCCTCACAAAGCTTCTAGGAAGGACCTAGGCATCTGTGCACAGCAGACATGACTTGTGGAACAGGCAGATGTGAACTGCAGATTGGTAACCAGTGAAACTTCAGTACGAAACAGTACTTCCAGGCAAACAGGAAATGCAGGTTATTCAGACTAGCTTAAGGACCTGGGGGAAAGCATGATGATTTTCTCATCTATAAAGTTCTTGGTTGATGTCAAGGCAAAAGTAAACTGTGTCCTGGAGATGGAAGATAAGAAAGTTCAGCTTGTAAAACAAGTATCTGGTTGAGATGTGGCAAAGAAACTGTTTATGTATCAGGGTACTGCACTTATAAGCACAAGAGAAGATGTTATTGGCTAGGTTCTACATGGTGTGTGCATCACAAAGAAGGCTGTGGTGAGGATGGTGGAGAATAGCTGATGTGAGTTTTCTGGGAGTGTGTATGTTTGGGGTAGTTGGCCATTACCAAATCTCTGAGTAATAAGAGTCACTTTTGAGAGACTCTTATTCCTTTAGGTCTAATGAGAAGAAGGATAACAAAATGAAGGACTGTTTGATATGATATGTAGCTGGTTTAGGAAAGAAAAATAGATGTAACCCAAACCTGTGGAAACCCTCAAAAGTGAAGCTACCAAAATGACAGAACTTATCCAAACAAATTAAAGCTCTTTATGAAAGTATTAAAACAATTATTTATTCAAGGCTTGGTTAGATGTGCTAAAAATAAATTATTCAGAAGCAGTAGCTGTAGAATTATTCTTGCAAGAAAATTCTCTGATGACATCTGCCTCATGAGTGCAAATGTCAGCTCTCTTGTCACTGGATGTCAGAAATGTATCAGGGTGTTTTCAGGGTGAGTATATTGTGTGGTTGTACAGTTAAAATTTATCACAATGTCGTAGAAGGTCCACATTATGTCTAAATATTATATCTAAAACACATGCCTGAATATCCACCTTGCCTCTCTTTTTCTCCTTCTTCCCAGGGTGGTGAGAGTGGGAAAATGGGCAAAGTGTTGCTGCCTCTCTGTCTGCAACACAGATACTATATTTGGCCTTGTTTTGCACCTTTCTTTGTTTTAGGGTAATCAAAGGTCATGGTGTTAGGCATGTACATCTTCCTTCTAGGGTAAAGTAACATTGGACTGGTTCCAGGGATGTTTTTATCTATTGCTATTGGTCAGAAACAGTCACCAAATGCTTTAAAATCTAGGCAATTTGTTTATTGCTTGCTAACTTTGCTTGCTTGCTACCCATTCGCATTGCATGCTTTGCACTCTGTGATCTGGGGATGCACTCCCTCACAAGGCAGATCTGTCCTTTGTCATTGAGCCAAGGGTTTGAAGTTGCCTCAGCCCTTTGACTCTGGCAGAGCTGGCTAATGGCCGCAGGAAAGGCCTAGCAATGGCTTGCAACATCGGGACTATTGGCCTGTCACCCAAATCAGGACCAACCCCCTGCTGTGCACTGCACCCAATCAGACTGTTCCAGCCCATAAACTTGGATCTTGCTTTGCCCAAAAGGCTGACTGCTCCAATGATTTCCTGAGAGCCACAGAGAATTTGTCTTGTGTCCTAGAATATTCTCAGACAGCATGCTCAATTTTAAGCTACGCAAGCAGGAAACCCTGCATCAATATGTGGCAGGCCACCGTGTGACAGGAACTATTAATTTTCCCGTTTATGCCTCTATAAATACCCTTTGGACCACAAATATTAAAGCTTCAACCAGTGAGTAAATCCTACTCTCTTTTCCGAAGTTTGTAAAAGGTTTAGGCTTTAAGCAGCAGTTTGTGGTGCAAGACACTCTCTCATTGTTTAATTTCATAAAAGCTTCCAAAATTCATTTAGATCAATCTGATTGTATATATAAGTTCTGCAAAATTAGTTCAACCA